>CM076571.1:458772568-459024946 GCA_034641835.2 Pinus albicaulis
TAAGATATAATCGCAATTGAAGAAAGGCAGTGACCAAAACTCCAAAGTTTGAACTTGTGATTACATGTGGACCGTTGGATCAGTGGGAGATCAACGGTGGAGATCTGATCGGAGGGGGAGTGATGGAGGGCACAGGGGCAGAGCGTGATTCAATCTGGGTCGTTGGTTCTTGTGGATTCAATGGTCCAGATTAAAATCGGCGGGGCAACGATGGGCTCAGTGAACAGAGGCGTGACGGATCCTGATCGTTGGTTCTTGTGGATTCAATGGCCAAGATCTAATCGAAGAGTTGGCCAATCGAGGAGACAGAAGAGTGGGAATGCTCGGCGCGCGCGATGCGGTTTTGCGTCAGCCGTCGGATCGTTGAAGGGATCGACGGTGGATATGCGATCGGAGGTTGACGAAGAGATGTGGTGGGGCACGGTGAGACCTAAGCACTGGTTGTTAGATCTACACGGATCAACGGCTAATATTGTTGCGGAGGTGTACAGAACAAAATAAAATCACATCGGAGGATTTCAATTGGCAAAGGAAATGCGCACGTCATAAACTTCCGATTGCAATTAGCGCTGTGGGGCTTAGCGCCTGGTCCTGGCACCAAATTACATGCGGAAAGTGGCTAAGGGCTAGGCTGAAGGGGCTTAAGCCTATTATAAGTTAAAAGTGGGTTTTTAGTCCAAAAACAGAGTTTTTAGGCTGAATGGTGGGTTCTGGTAAAGGGGAAAAGGGATTTTTAAACCAAATGAAGGGATTCACAAGGTTTTAAAAGGGGAATTTGATGATTTAGATGACTTAGGAAGGGATTTTGGGGGTTTTTAAGGAAATTTTGAGAAGGGAAAAAGGGGTTAAAATGGGGAATTTGCAGGGATAAAAGGGAGCATATGGAGGCTTTCTTGAGCATAATTTCTTCACAAACAGTGAGGATTTTTTCAGTGGAAACAGTAGTGAAGATCTCTTCAAAGGAAAAAGACACATAGAGGCTTCAAGAATGAGAGATTTTCAGAGGAAAGGTATCTCTTGAAGGCTTAGAAAAATATTTAGCCACCTATTTTCTTGACAAAATTTATAGGTGGCTAATAGTGGCTCCACATGGGGATGGCATCTTCTTGAAGGTGTCAAGAATCTCAGAAAATAATCTTTGGAAGTAGGCCAGATGCCTGGTTCTTTAACCATATTTTTCTTCTTTAATCAGTTGCCACAACTCATGAAAATTATATTAGCAGAAAACATTCTCCCAAACAATCTACCTACCCATCCTAAAGTCCTAAAAAAATTTCTTCAAGGTGCATTTATACTTGCAGACCTTCCTCGTCATTTTTTTTATTGAAAGCAGAAAACACACTAATATAATTCTACCCTTATTCCTCCATGAGACCAGATTAAACAGTTGGCATCATAGCTTCTCTACCTACACTAATATCTGCTAGGATTAAACTGTCTAGTAGATTTCTTTCTCTACATTCTACAACAGAAATTTAAAAACAGTCAAACCAGGATTAGACTGTCTGGTTTGTTGTGGGTCCATGGCATAAAGAAAGCTGCACATGAACTGAACTTTGCAAAAAATTAGAACCAAAATTTTGAAGGCTTACAATTCTGAAACTTTGAAACATCCTTCTTTTTCTTGTGACTCAGATTTTGAGCTTGTTAGAGTCACTTTTCTTCTTCATTTCAGCTCTAGTTTTGGGCTTGTTAGAGATGATTCTTATTTCTTTCCTTGTTGAATCAGGTTTTGATGATATTAGAACCAGCCTCTTACTCTTTTTGGCTCAGGCTTTGAATTTTTTAGAGCCATTCTTTTGGAACTTCAGAGGTTCAAGTTTTGAGCATGTTTGAACCTTTCTTTCTCTCTTTTTTGAAACATTTTCTCCTTTTTTTCCTTTTTTTTCTTTTTTTTTTTTTAAATAAAACACAATAATGGTATTTACAATGGAGGTGAAAACTTTAAACTGGAACCTAGCAGTAGTAATGCTTGAGCATCCTGCCATTGACAGGACCCCCAAACAGATCTGTACCATCTAGCTCTTGCAGAAAAAAGGCATTTGGACCAATGGTGGATTGGATGATGTAAGGACCTTGCCACAAACTGTCAAATTTTCCATGCTTTCCTTTATCCTCTCTCCTAGAGTCCCACTTAAGTACCTTGTCTCCAATTTTGAAGTCACAAGCCTTTGTTCTTGTATCAAACAATTTATTTATATTTTCTTGCACTTTCAGAGCTCTTTTGTAGACTTCTTCTCTTGTCTGCTAGAGATGTATGGTTTAATTTATCCTCCTTACCATGTTTTCCTCTTCTGACTGTATTTCTTGGACTATTTTTATAACTGGCACCCCTAGGCTGGTAGGGAATACTACATCTTCCCCATAGACTAACTGATATGGGGACATTCCAATAGATTTCTTTGTTGTTAATCTGTCAGCCCATAAAGCATGCACTAACTTGTTATGCCATGATTTTTTATTCTCTTCAAGAAGCTTTTTGATGATAGTCACCAAAATTTTATTCGATGATTTTGCTAGCCCATTTCCCTGTGTGTAATAAGTAGTAGAATGACCAAGTGTAGTCTGATACCTGTGACAAAAATCAATCATCCTCATGGAACCAAAAGCAGCAGCATTATCAGTGACAATTTTCCTAGGGCAGCCAAATCTAGATAGGATGTGGTCCTCAAGGAACTTAATGATAACAGAATCTGTGGAATTCCTAGAAGGGATGGCCTCTATCCATTTTTTGAAATAGTCTGCGGCTGTGAGAATCCATTTGTGTTGGGTTGATGAAGCGGGATGGATTTCTCCTATGAAATCTAGGCCCCACTGTTGAAAGGGATCTTCAATAGTTATAGGTTGTAATGGTAAAGGGAGGAGCTTTCTTTTGCCCTCAAAGATCTAGCACTTATGGCAGGCAACTATCATTTTGTGGATATCATTAAACAGGTGAGCCAGTAATATCCAGCCCTAAGTATTTTGTTGGCAGTGGCTTTCTAGTTGAGATGGCCTCCACACTCCCCTACATGGAACTCATGTTTGATCCTCTCTACTTCAGCTTCAGGCAAGCATTTAAGCAGCAAACCATTTTCTTTTTTCCAGTATAAACATTCATTTAAAATGAAATAGTTTCTAGCCTTTAACTTCAGAAACCTTGCCTTAGTCTTTGATAAGGCAGGAGGAGCATTAAGATTTGTAAGCACATATAGGATGTCAGAATACCAAGGAGAGCTTTGAAATTGTTCTTCAACAGTAGGATCAGGAAATCCCTCATGTTCATCCAAGGCATCTACCATGTTTATGTAAAGGGCTTGTCAGTTAGATTTAGCCATTAATTGAGCTAAGCCTTGACCTTTGATAAGTTTTGTGGGTTTTATTTCCAGATCATACTCTAGTATTACAGCAATCCATTTGCCCCTTTTTCCATCTAGATCTTGGGACAAAATGTCTTTAACCACTATGTTAGGTACATAGGCAATGGTGTGAGAATGCAGAATATACACCCTGAAGTCTTTCAAGGCCTTTACCAAGGCATAGGCCTGTTTTTCCATTATGTTATATTTCAAGGGTGCATCCCCCAGAGCCTTGTTGAAGAAAGCAATAGGTTGTTCCTATCCCTCTAGATTTTTCTACAGCAGGACTGCAGCCACTGTATTCTCGAAGGCAAAGGAGAATATCAGGAAATATTTTGAAAAATTGGGGTTGATTAGGACTGGTGCCCGGGTAAGTGCAAGTTTAACTAATTCAAAGGATTTTTTGGCCTCTAGAGTCCACTTGACCCCTACATCTTTTTTCAGCATGTTTGTCACATCCCTGAGGAGCTCTGCTAAGTTGGGAATAAACCTCCTTAAGAAGTTAATTTTCCCAATAAAGGATTGCAACTCTTTTATGTTTCTCGGGTGGCTAATCTGTAGTATTCCATCAACTCTTTTCGGGTCTATTTTGATCCCCTTCTCTAATATAATATGGCCAAGAAGCTTACCTTCTTGAAGGCCAAACACAGTCTTCTTGGGATTCAAATATAGGCTGAACCTTCTACATTTCTCAAATACTCTTCTCAGGTGTTTGAGGTACTCCTCATCAGTCTTGGAGTAGACTGTTATGTCATCCAGATAAATGACAATGACGTGACCTATTTCCTCTGAAAAGGCTATGTCCATAGCTCTTTGGAAGGTTGCACCCGCGTTCATTAGTCCAAAAGGCATTTTTACGTACATGAAAGTGTCCCATGGTGTGGTGAAAGTTGTTTTTAGTTGATCTTCTGGGAGTACTAACACTTGGTTATACCCTGAAAAACCATCTAATAGGGAGATCCTTTCTGAGCCAACTGCCCTTTGTAGGATGTGTTCCATCTTGGGTAAGGGGTAATTATATTTAAGTGAAGCTCTGTTAAGGTTTCTAAAATCAATGCACAGTCTGATCTCACATGTCTTTTTCCTCACAGCTACAAGGTTGGAGACCCAATTGGAAAACCTCACAGGCACTATGATTCCTGCCTCATACATTTTCTTGATTTCCTTTTCTACAAGAGGCATTTGTACTGGGTTAATTCTACGCAGTTTCTGTCTGAAGGGTTTTTTGTTTTCTTTTAGTGGGATCTTGTGCTAGATTATTTTTGTATCATAGGCTTTTAATTCCTCATAGCTCTAGGTAAACACATCAACAAACTCTTTAAATAAGTCAATGTATTTCTTTTTAATGTCTGCTGGCAAGGATTTAGCTAGTTTAATCATCTTAGGCTTATCTTCGGTGCCTATGTTGCATTCCTCGACATCGGACTCTGTGTGTTCTATAGTGGGTTTCTTTGCTACATCGTTAAAATCAAAAAGGTCCTCTAGGGGTGCCAATCCTCTGGGTATGTTCTTGTCTTTTGACTGCAGCACCTCAATGTCTTCTTTTTCTGCGTTCTTGTACTCTTCAATTTGAGTTCCAATTTCTTTAGTTAACATGTTTATTTATACATTATGGGGTTATTTTTCTTCATCAGCGGGCTCTTCACTCAGGAATATTTCATCAGATTTAGAGTCTGAATCAGAGAATTCAAACTCATTCCTACCAATCAGGAAATCCTCTATCTTCTTGTCACCCTCGAAGACCTTCCAATACTTCTCATTATCTGGCACTGTAGGCCTATATTTTGTTTGAATAATGATATGTTTGTCACTAGGTGATTTATGATATGAACTAGCAACGTAGGCTAATCCATTCGCAATAATGTTTTGACTCCTAGGAACAAACACGAGCTCATATTCTACAAAGGTTTTCAGTAAATCCATGGCATCATTTCTGTATGTCGTCAATCTAAGATGCTTTGCAGTGTACTCTCCATTCACTTGTTTGATGACTAATTCAGAGTCTCCATGTACAGCTATCCTTTGGGCTCCTATTTTTTTCAATAGATTCAATCCTAGGATGAGAGCCTCATACTCTGCAATGTTGTTTGTACATTTAAAATATAGCTTGAAGGCATGACTCTCAACATAGTTACTTTCAGTATTGTATAACCATACCCCAACTCCTCCATTCTTCCTTGTGCAAGACCCATCAAAGTTCATTCTCCATAAGGGATTATTTTCAGGTTTATCATCATTTTCATCCCTAATGTTGGATTCACCATTATGTTGTATTATGGGGTCGGCACCGTGGTGTGGAATGTTTTGTTCTTCATGATGTGCATGGAGTTCAGAGTGATGAGTAATCTATAGTTTGCAGTCTTGGTTTTGTTCACTCTGAGTTTCTGATTTAGTTCACTGTTCTAACGTTTCTCTCTCATTTCCCGCTATATCTAGAGTGGCCATTATGTTAAAATTTGTGGCTTCTACTCCGTTGTTTAGATCTGTGTTTCCTAGCTCTTGTTCATCAGCAAACTCATCATTGTATAGTATAAAGGAATCCGGATCTGTGTGGACAAAGTAGAGTGGTGAATTTTCAGGTTTCTTAGGGCTGCTAACCATAAAATTCATGTGTGCCTCTCTATACAGTCTTATGAGCTGGCTAAAGACAGGGATTGTGGCATATGTCCCGTCCATCTGCATTGTACCTTGCATCTTGGCACCCCATGACCTTGATAGAAACATGCCATACTTAGGAGGCACATATGCCACTACAACATCCATAACCATGCACTTGGCTGGGATTTGAGTCAAATTCACACAAATATCTTTGATTAGGCCAAGGCACATCACTCTGCTAGAGTCAAATGAATATAAATCCTTATAGGGTCGGGTTATCTCTATGCCTAACTTCTCCATAATTACCTTGGGCATAAGGTTGTGTGAAGCCCCCGATTCATGCGTAGCATTATGAAGGATCTTGTCATGGATATTGAGGCTGATATAAAAAGGAGGTACTACCCCTTACTGAAACTTCCCTTCTATCTTTGGACCAAACAGAAGGGCTGGTTGATCATCACTTAAATTGACAGTGTCATTGTTTTCTCCTAGATGTAGAGCTTTCAAAATTTAGCCTTTATATGCATCCTGAGTAGCTAACTCAGTGAGAGGAACAGAAATTTTGATTTTGGCTATCTCACTTTCGAAATTGAAAGGAGATTGACTCTTTGAAAGGCTTAATTCTATTCTATTGGCCACCATTTTATTGGCAGACTCAGCTTGTTGATTCTCAGTATGTACAATGTTTGAAGTTGTTTTATTAGGAGCATTAGCTGCGATGCTAGTGCTGCTAGTTTCTTGACTTTGTTTATCAGTTGTTTGGATGTCTTTGTCTTTGTTTTTTCCAGAACTCTCAGCTGTTGATTTGCTACTTTCAGCAGTCACATTAGGAGTCTTCTCAGGTCTCTTCTTAATTATAATCTCCAAGGCTTTTGGTTTGGAAGTGTCTAAGCTCTTTTTTCTCCTAAGTTCATACTGTTCTCTGACCTGCATGATGGCATTTTCAAATCCCAGCCTATAATCCTCAGATTCTAACCCTTCTTCATCCCAAGGTGAGTATGAGGTCCGATTATCTTCTGTGGAAAAGGTGTGGATTTGGTTGTCTACTTCCACCATGTTTATTGTGGTTCCCTTGGATTCTTCCATTATCCCCTCATCTTCATCAAGGAAGTTCTCTTGAAATGGGGGTATGACTTGTTGATCCGAGTCTCTCTGTCTATTAGGGGGATTGTTTCTCCTAAAATTTTGGTTCTGGTTTTGATTTTGGTTTCTGTTCTGGTTACTGACTTGGACAACCATTTTCTCCATCATTTTTTCTAGCCTTTACATGTTTTTAGCTAGACTGTCATATTTGGGATCAAATGTGGAAGCTGATGTGTCATCCCTATAGGTTACCTTTTTCTCAGCCCTCATTCTAGCTCTCTTTTCAATCAGGTTTGCTTCTACACTTACTGCTCCTTTTTGCATGTCTTCCAATGTGTTGTAATCTCTCTCCCTAAGCTAGTAGGCCATGTCAACATCAAATTCTTCAGGTTATTTCACTAAGGCCATTCCTTGGGGAGGTTTCATATGGGGTGTAAGAGCATTGTAGACACTGTTAAATCTAGTAGAATAGTCATGGACACTCTCTCCCTGACTTCTTTTCATATTTTTATATTCTGCTAAGATTTGGAGAGGGTTACTTTTGACTTCCCACTTGTCTATGAAAGTTTGATGTAAAGAGGGAAGGTCATTGATGCTATTAGGAGGTAGGCCTTTAAACCACTTCTTCACTTCTCCTCCTAAACTCTAAGCAAAGATCCTCATCTTAATGGTTTCATCTTCAATTTCCATATAGTCAAAGGCATCTTCCATCCTATCTACATGATGTTGAGCTGTGGTAGACTCTTTTCCAGTGAAATGAGGGATTTTTGACTGATAATCATTGGGTAGTGGAGCCAAAGGCTGTGGTGACACCAGAGGTGCATACCATGCTTCCATGATGGTGTTTTGTGGAGGTAAAGGATTGGCTTGAGCAGCAGGTATATGGATGACAGAAATGCTAGGACCAGCCACACACTATTGAGCTGATTTAGGGTGATAGAGGCCCAAGTTTTGAATGAAATTAATATTAGTAGTTGTTGATGGAGGGGTCTCTCTATCCCTAATATGTTGACCACTGTGAGATGATGAACTTGGAGGCTCAACGTCTATCCGATCTATAGCACTGAATTACTTAGTTCTTGGTAAACTGCTTGGTAAGTCTAAGTCAAAATGGATGTCTAATAGAGTTGTAAAGTCTTCAAGTGCGGAGTTAGCTCTATGAATGTGTCTGACAATAGTTGGCTTTCTAGGGGTGGGATATTTCCTAAGAATGCTCTCTGGATTGTCAACTATTTCAGGGGGATTTGGATTAGGATAAGCTCTAGTATGGATGGTTCTTGAAGCCATTATGTTTGTCTCTTCACCAAGAATCTTAATCCTATGTGTTTCTTCTAATATGGCTGATTTTGCAATGCAAACTGGTCTCCTAGTGGAGTCTTGTGAAAACCAAGATAATCAGCAGGCCTATTGATCACCAGTGGAGTCTTTTATTCATTAAGGAACTGTGGAGTCATCGGGTGGAGGGTTTGAAATATCTCAAGAAGGTTTACTATCGACCGCAGTGATTAACTACCAAACCAAGGCTACTATGGTCCTCTTTGAGCCTTAGAAATGTTTCAAGGATTGTCTTACTCAAAGTTTCCCTAGTGGAGTCGCCATTATGTTGGGATTCCTATGTTTTGGCAGGTTTGGCAATACCAAAAGACAAGACAACACCAAAACCACTTTGGGATCTCAGGATCTAGCCCTCCTAGATCCAGAGAGGGATCTCTCTATGAAAGGCAAAGAAATATATGTCTTTGAAGTTCAATGTTAAGGTATTAGGCTAGTTATAAGGCACAAGGGTTGTTGTTTTGTTTGTTTTGTTTGTTTGGTTGTTGGGAAACATGAAAGAAGGGTTCAATGTAAGACAAAGGTGAGCAAAGAATGATTTTGGAAATGGGGAGACAATTCAAATGAAACTCAGGTCCATTGGGCAATGGATTCATAAAAGCGTTTACTTGCAATTCAATATCCAAGGCTTTCAAATGGGCTAGTCATCTAAAACAAAGGGTCTTTAAAGATGATATTATGGGATGAAATGATAAGGAATGAAGGTGAATGACAAGGAAACCTTCCAAGGTGACCACTTAGGAGAAAATATACAGACAGGGCATGCCTTAACCATATATGATCACACTCCTAATGAGGCTAACTCTTCAGACAATAGAAAACACTAAAGATTTAACATAAAGGTGAAGCCTGAGATCAGAGAAAGCCTTTAAACTTTCAATGCTTTGACATTCAACTTAAGGGATCTTGGAAAAGCTTAACTGTCAGAAAAGGACCCTAGTGAGATAGAATCAGCTCTAATCTCCTAGTATCCCAATTCTTTCAGCTAAAACCAGACAAGAACATCTAAAAACAAATTCTAAATTCACACATCAATAAGTAGTGAATAACCAACTACTATACTGGTTAAATTGTCTCAAATTTGTCCTTAGATCACACAATGAGCAGAAAAAATCAAATATAAGAAGAGCGGGAAACATTAGGGTACCATGCAGGGGTATATCCTAAGCCAGATTACTGAATCTTATCAGAGAAACGAAATATGATGAATAATAGAGAGAGAACATTGACAAAGATAGAATACATCACCACTGCTTTAAATTAGGATCCAATGAACATGCTTGTCATATTAAAGAGAAACACCAGTCACATAAATCATTGTCCAATAGCTTGATATTCAATCTGAAATCATCTCCTCAGCCTATTTTACAACTAAAACACACAGAACTCTATCTCAAAGAAACAGCTTACAATCCACGGTTATCCAAACAACAACAACCTTTTCAATGTGTTTTTCTTGAGCTCTTATAGATGAGGAAGTGGCAGTAAAGGTAGATAGAACTTTAAATGAAACATTAAAACAGAGGAAGAAGAGTGCTCGAGGCCCATTCTATTTTAATATCCCTACATTGACTTTCAGTACTCTTTGGATGAAAGAGTGGTCTTTGACAGGCTGATAATAACTTCAGAGGTATGTTCTCCAATGTACTTCTCAGCTGTATGTACTCTGTAGTACTCTGGGAAAATTAAGGCAGATAAATGGCTTCAGGCCTACCATACTATGTAACAAATGCCCTGGAAATATTAGGACTACTATCAGGGTGGTGATCTTCTCAGGAACGTTGATGGAGAATAAAAATATTATGGGAACTTGTCCTTTCTTGGGAAAGAACCTTCTGCTGATGTGAAACACTGATAAGATTTTTTTTATGTGCTTCAGGCCTTATTAGGCTTTCTGTGTCTTTCATAAGGTCTTCAATCTGCATATTCGCCCTCTAACACTAGATTAAGGCATTAAATCTTCAATAATAGGCCTTTAAATCACTTTAAACCTTCACTGATACTCTTTGCTGCTCCTGTTGACTTTCTCTGTCTGTAGATGTGCAGTTTTAATGGCGTTGGAGGTTTTGACAGAGTTAAACACTGGTCCTTTAACGAGATATTTCGTTTAAAGCTTTCCCAGGCATTTTCTCTGCAATCTCTGGCTCTAAAAAATGGCATTCTGCGCCATTGTATTACACTAATAGTGACTATGTGAAAGAACGGTTTTCACCGTCTGTAACCCTAAAAAACATAATAAACTTGTTAAGAAAAATCTCTTGGAATGGAGGAGGGATGCTCTGGAGGCCTGTGGAAGATGGAAGCGCAGCAGTGAAAATAGTGACCGTAGGCAAAAAACGGTGAAAATTGTTGTGTAATGGTGGAGAGATGGGTCTGATGAAGGTCTGGTGAAAAGATGGTTCTGGACCATAGGATTAGATCTGATGGTGGTGATCAAAGGTCAGGATTTGCTGGTGGAGATGCTTTAGATGAGTTAGGCGGAGAAACTAACTTTTAATGTAAAACATAAAAGTTAAACATTGGCCAAATTACAAAGGAAAACGAGTGAAACGAATGAAATCAGAGGCTTTAGTGGTGGGACCCGGAGGGCGAAGGGAGATTGACTATGGACTGTTGGATCTCAGGAGGAGATCAACGATGGAGATTTCCCAAAGAAGTTCTTTGGGAGGTCCGATGAAATAATATGGATGAAAAATGCGATACAGTATGAGTCGTTGATCAGGATCAGATCAACGATTGAGATATTCGGGAAGAGATTTTGGAAGCAAAGGAGGGGAAGTGGTTTTTAGAGGAAAAACCGTTGTTTTTGCGTGGCAATAGAATGGTTTTGAAATTTTCCCCAAAAAAACGCGATATGGTCTGCCGCCCGACACGTGTCCCTTTAAAACCGCTTACATCACGTAAATTTGAACTGTTAACTATCGGACACTAAAATCGCGCGATATGCACCTTAGCCATTGGATGTGGGACTGGGAGATATGACGGTGCAAGATGGAGCACGATATGGAAAGAATCACGGTCGGTAAGGCAGGGGAAAGTCAAAGGCAGGTTCGTTTTGGGTCGTCAAATCTATATAATGGACGATCAGGATCAAAGGCAGGAGCGCTAATGTTCCAAAGGGGAAAATATTATAATAGATGGGCGGGACAAATCCTGACCATTGGATCTATTGGGATGGACGACAGAGATTAAATCACATCGGAGAAAGGCAGGGGGCCAAAACTCCGCGGTTCACTGATCTTGTGATTTGCGATTTAGCGCGGACCGTTGGATCATGAAGGAGATCAACGGTGGAGATTCAAAAGAGAAAGCGGAGGCATAGGGTCAAGTGAATGGGCGGGGAGAAGAGGAGTCGTTGGATCAATCGAGATGAATGGCTAAGATCTAATCGCTATCGGAGAAAGGCAGGGGCCAAAACTCCAAAATTTAAACTTGCGATTACGTGTGGACCGTTGGATCAGCGAGAGATCAACGGTGGAGATCTGATCGGAGGGGGAGCAATGGAGGGAATAAGGGCGGAGCGCGATTAAATCTGGGTCGTTGGTTCTTGTGGATTCAACGGTCCAGATTAAAACCAGCGGGGCAACAATGGGCTCTGTGAACAGAGGCGCGACGGACCCTGACCATTGGTTCTTGTGAATTCAACGGCCAGGATCTAATCGAAGAGTCGGCCAATCGGGGAGACAGAAGAGTGGGAACGATGGGCGCGCATGATGCGATTTTGCGCCAGCCATCGGATCGTGGAAGGGATCGATGGTGGATATACGATCAGAGGTCAACGAAGAGATGTGGTGGGGCATGGTGATACCTAAGCACTGGCCGTTAGATCTACACAGATCAATAGCTAATATTTTTGCGGAGGTTTACAAAACAAAATACAATCACATCGGAGGATTTCAATTGGCAAAGGAAATGCACACGCCATAAAATTCTGATTGCAATTAGCGTTGTGTGGCTTAGCGCCTGGTCCTAGAGCCGGATTACATGTGGAAAGTGGCTAAGTGCTAGGCCGAAGGGGGTTAAGCCTGTTATAAGTTAAAAGTGGGTTTTTAGGCCAAAAACAGATTTTTTAGGCTGAATAGTGGTCTGGTAAAGGGGAAAAGGGATTTTTAAACCAAATGAAGGGATTCACAAGGTTTTAAAAGGGAAATTTGATGATTTAGATGACTTAGGAAGGGATTTTGGGGGTTTTTTGGGAAATTTTGAGAAGGGAAAAAGGGGTTAAAATGGGGAATTTGCAGGGATAAAAGGGAGCAGATGGAGGCTTTCTTGAGCACAATTTCTTCACAAACAGTGAGTCTTTTTTCTGTGGAAACAGCAGTGAAGATCTCTTCAAAGGAAAAAGACACATATAGGCTTCAAGAATGAGATATTTTCAGAGGAAAGGTATCTCTTGAAGGCTCAAAAAAATATTTAGCCACCTGTTTGCTTGATGAAATTTATAGGTGGCTAACAACGGGGAGTCCTTATCTCATCCGACACATTATTGGAATTTTATTTCAGTGTTTGCATGGCCCTTTTCCATTGATCTCAAATGGGGAGAGAAAATGGATGGATAGAGAGGAAATTCAGTTTTGGAGAGTGTTTGGAGATTAACCTCACTTGTTGGTTTAAGGTTGACATCAATGCAAAAGGGGGAGTTTGTTGGAATTGAAGTGTTTGAAATGATGTCAACATGGTCATGATGTTGCTTTTCATATGAAAGTGTGATGAGTGCTTGGTGATGTGTTTTTGGTTGGATGGTCTTGTTAGTTGGCATTGATGTCAAGATACCTATGACTAGACCTTGTGGTGGTTATTGGAGATGGATTCCCCATGTCTGATTGGATTGAGGTTGGATTGTTGTGTTGATTGGAGATGTTGTTGTTGTAGGTGGTTGAAGTGCTGCTACATGTGTTACATATACTTCTACATGTGTTGGAGGCATTGGATATGCTGCTACATGTGTTGAGTTGTGGTTATTTATATTGGAGGAAGTTGTATGACATGATGTTGTTGTTGCAGGAGTTGTATATGTTTCTACAAGAGTTAGAGATGTTTATATAGGTTTTGGAGATGTTTAGACAGGTTGTGGTTGTTTCTTGAGAAGTTGGAAGTGTTGGTCTTGGTACTAAGGTTGGAAGAATAGGTCTTACATGTCACTGACTTGTTCTTGGCCTATTTCATCAATTGGAAACTTAACACAGAGGTTTGGAGGTGTGATCAGATGTTGAAGAAGGTGTTCCACTAGAGGTTCTGGAGTGAAGATCCATTATTTTTCTTCATCTTTAGCCCAAGTCGCATGGATCCAAGCTTATTAGTGCGGCTAAAAAGCTCCAGTCACAGGGAGACAAGCCTCTGCATGTGACTAGTTGAATTTTCTCAATAATATGCATTCGACCAGTCAAATTTGCTTAGTTTTGTGCATGCGACCAAGGTTTTTCATGAAAATTTCTTTGCATTCCTCGTGTTTCTCAACTAATTTTTGTATTGTGGTGATTTTCTTGATCAAAACTTTTCATTTTATGGTCGGAAAAGTTTGTGGGACCTCCAGAAGTTAATCAAAGTTGAAATTATCAAAAGGCAAGCACATTTAGTGGTTTAATAGTGTCAATGACATGAATCAATATAAAATAAAGCATATGAACATGATTTTTGAGCTCAGTAGTTCTGTAAAATTATTGATTTGAGCACTTGAGCTTATCTACATATTGGAGGAAGCTCAATGCTAGTATGATTGAGTCTTTAGTGTGTTGAGTGAGTGTGTGTGTGAAGAAGCATATGCAAGATATGTGAGTTGTGTACTACATAATTTCTAAAGCAGTTTGCAGTTGTAGAAACAATGAGATGAAGTATGTTTCAACCATTATATCTATGCAATGAGCCGAGTGGTGAAGTTTGGATTGGAGTATTGTTTTGAGGATATTATTTTGTAGCTTGTGTGGATATTTTGTATGGAGGTTTTGATTGCAGGTATTGCTACAAATTTTCTATTTGATTGTGCTTTGATGCTATGTTATTGCAGTGCTCATGTTGAGAATTTTTTGGTTCCAGTATAAAACATTTTGAAAAAAGAACCACATAGAGGATTGGAGTTGAAGGACTCCAAAAAAATCAATATAAGTGAGAATTTTTCTCAATCCAATGGTAGTTGGATAGTTCAACAGAAATTGGGAAAGACTTGTTGGTCATGGTGGCTTCCAACAAATCGGATTCTGTAGAGTCGATTGATAGCTCAAGAGTAACCGGGCGAGGTTATAAAAAATTCAAAAGACATAAAATTAAAGTGACCATGGAAATTAGAACGTCATATATATAATTATAAATTAGTTGAAATAGTTCAAACCAAAACACTTACAAATATCAGAGTTTAACAAGTTCCACAGTCACCAAAAAATTTACAACATTTCTCTCCCATTTCACTAAAAAATTAATGCCTTATATACATGCCCATTAGTCTTCCAATGAAAAAATAGAATTTCTAAAACATAAAAAGGTGGTCCCTAAGAAGTTGGACCATATCCTATCTAATATACTCATATAGTTGGGTCGTATCAAGACTATTTGAAAAATAACAAGAAAATAACTGACAATATATCCAAGGATATTTGGAAACTATTGAGACGTATCCATTTCAACTGTCCTCGTGATAACCAATGCCAACACCCAAAAAATAAAGAATACCTGTAAAAAGCTGAGAGGGGGAAAATCAATAATTGATTATATAACTAACATAAAGAGGCTATAGAATCCTATATTTTGTATCTAATTGCAACTTAATAAAATAAAAGAAATGCCTTTCCAGAGTCACAACCTAAAAATAAACAATTTCATACATATTATTTGGCAGAAATTTGACATTCGGTATCTGTGGTTATAACTTCTTTGACATTAGAAGACTTGATGACAATGTGAGTATCTGATGGTTGTGGCTTTTCCTCAAAGTTATAAGCCTTTTTATCCTGTTAACTTTCCCTAAGATGATTCATTGTCTTAACTGGTCATTTTTCCATATAAGATGATTAATTATGTGTTCAAAACGAGGTATCATAATTAGATATTGTTTTTGCCAGTACATATTATTTGTAGATCTATCAGATTTAGTCTTGCATTTGGGATGTTTATCAGACTTACTACCATCATCCTGCATGTGTTCATTGTTATCTATGAATCCAAAATTTAAACTAGACTGAGGTTTATTATTTTTCATCATAGGCTCAACGGGATATTCAATATAAAAATAGAAATTTTTAACAGGGACATTTTTACCCCGGTTGCACCTCGCTCTAGATATTTTTTCGCTATAATTATTTGGTCTTCACTTGGGATTAAGGATTAGGGTCTATCTAAATAATTTATTTTTCCTGTGCAGGTTCATAATGAAGATTATGGTTCGAGAAATTTAACTTGACATCATCCTTGAAATCTAGTTCTAGTTCAATGTGGTGAAACCATGATTTTTTTCCATACTTGATGTCATGCAGAAACGCACTGAATCAGGAGTTTTAACCTAACATCAGCTAATAATTCTGACCCATCAAAATGACATAGCTCACCAGAGACGAAATCATGGATACTATTGTGCCTTGGGATACAATATTCGGATGAATATGGATGAGTGCCCAAGACATTTTTTTTAAACGGTAAAATAATTAATTTGTTGTCCCATCATTTTATAAATCCCCGGAACCTTGATTAAAACCCTTTAATATTCAATGTGTAAAAAATGCCTTAAAAGTGGCCTTTTGATGTTGAATACAAATGAAAGAGAGAAAAGCAAGAAGTGGTGGTGGAAATTCTTAGATAACAAGTTGCTTCAAACACAATCTTTTATCTTCAACTTTAGAGGAAATTATGATTAGCATGAAATGGAAATTAGAAAAGAGGAGTGCATCATTAATGATTTTTAACTTTAATTTACAGAAACTCTAACTCATAGAACTGTAAAATTAAAGCCCAACAGCTTCATTACTCTTTTCTAAGAAGAAAAAATTAACAAAAGATGTTGTTAAGCGAGTAAATCCTCTCTGTGGACAAACACGATCCCTCTAGCCCTAGAGTGGGTCTAGAAACAAAGAGACATGCTAGAGTGTAGGTCCCTAATTACAGAATGAAAGAGGATATGATAGATTGACCTACCTGGAATCCAATGTTTTCGTTACGATTGTAGTGATAGTGGCCTCTCGCTCCTACCTCGGCAAGTCACAATCCTTCTGCAATCATGCTCGGATACCTGCACATAAAACAGTAAACAAGAACAGCATACAACATAATAATTCCATTCGTAATCACTAACCATTCAAAGAGGGCTAAGAATATTTCATTAAACAAATGACATAACACAAAATGGGAACCCAAACAATACTCACATATATATTGATAGAAGGAAGAGGTAAAACCAAAGCTTTGACGTCGCAGTCTCCTCCAAAAGGGTTCAACCGAAGTGCGTCTCATATACTCATTAGGGGATTTGGACGGGATGAGGGCATGGGCTTAAGCTCTCTCAACAAAGTTCCTTCTTGTTCTATCTCTTTAACAACTCTGTTATAGTATACTCAATTCTCCATGTTCAGCTAGCTTATGCAAGGAGATATAGCTTATTTTTATAGAGGAAAAGGAGGAGGTTAGGATCCCTACAAAGGTGGAAGGGAGGCATATCCTTTAGGAGGTTCCCATGGGAGGTGGAAACCATAAACTAAAGGAGGGAGTCTGTGGTTATTCAGTCCAACCACTCCCAATGACTCATCCTCGAAGTTGTTGAAGTGGAATCTCTGCCTCTATTTTTAAAAAACATTCCATAAACATCTTGGCGCAGGTGTCTAATTGGGACAGAGCACCAACTGGCATGGGGCCCAGTGTTAATATTCTCCATCGGCGTGAGGGTAGAATTGGCTACTCATGCCAAGGCAAAAACAACGGTTTTTGAAGATTTTCTCAGGGAAATTTCAATAGAGGGAATATTTCTCTCATGTAAAGGGATGAAATGATGGTATTTTCAAGGCATGACACTTCTTATTAGTCATATAAATGACCCTCCAATGTGTGAGTTGGAGATTGGAAGGACAGTGACAAAATGTTCTGTAACAGATGCCCCCTAAAGCATGAGGTCCGAGGGAGAGGGAGGGGCGAAATGATTTATGAGAACGCGTTCAGACCAAACACCTCTGTCGAAAAACCTACAATTACAAATACAATTGATATCTCTGATACATGAACATGTGGCATGGGCACAGCCATCCATAATAGAGTACATAACAACGGATATCCAAGGTATGGACGCAACCATCTAGTAGTAAGGATTAAAAAATAGACTCAGGTATGGTCACAACCATCCAATCAAAAGATTCATGTAATAAGTCATAATAATCCACAAAAATCCACAGCCTAGATTTTATCAGACAAAACCCAGGGTCTTACACTCCATCTTGACCTGAACAAGTACAATTTCAAGCATGCGAAGATATGAGTTGAAGTCGAACATGCAAGAAAATCATCTTATTACCAACCAAGGATGAAAGTTGTTAACAGATGCGAGAGAAACCACCAATAATGACAATGGCCCTCAAGGTACGAAAGGTACAATCCATGGAATGTGAATAGTGATCTGATGTCAAACACCCACAGAATCACTCAATCGAAGGCCAATGATATGAACCTTACATCGAATGTGAAAAACCTGCCATTGCGACATGCAAGCTCCAAGGTACCGGAAGGGAGTCTCTAGATCAAATTCCTGGATAATGAGCTGAAGTTGATAGGAAATGACCTGGTCGAAGGACTGCCACAATGTTTCCCACATCATCGACATGAGACAGAGGAACATGATGAAAGTGAATCAGGACAAACAAAGAATCTAAGGGAGGTTGACAACTTCAAAGGCAAACTTCTCTTGAACATATCAGCGACACGACACTGGATTTGGAAGTATTTGACATCAAGGGATCTGAGGTCATGATGATGTGGCAAAGAGAAGATGAGTGGTCAAAAGAAATTATCCAAACCCATGGAGGAAAAAATGACAAAATGTGATGTCCCCAACCTGACACGAATGCAGAAAAGTGTCATGTTCAAGAGCAAAATACTACCAACATGGCTAAAACTTGGTTCCATTTTCCCCCACCATTTCTGGCGAGTACCCCAATTATTTTTTTAAAACAAGCTTGAAGGGGATAGCATATGCTTGCAATGTATGTTTTTCCTTCAGAAAATCCAACCTAGTACATTTTACGAGCCCTAGGAAGGAGGATCTCGAGTAACGTCGTGCTGATGAAGTCTGATGTCATCAGGGTTTAACAATTTTGACAAAGGGAGAAATCAACATCTTTTCATGTTTAGAGAGTTTGAAAAGAAAGCAGAAAAGAAAAATCCAGCATGGCCCTTTTTGTAGATAGTCTCTCGGATCCAAAAAGGTAGAAAACAATATCTAAAATAACCTCTTAGTCGTGATAGGCTAAGGTATTCCTTTTTCGTAAATAATCTATCCCAGCTCGAAAAAGGGGTAAACGTATACTAGGTAGATATTGTTTCGCAACCATTTAACGACTTCAAAAACGGCAAGAACCTTGACAATATTTTCAATTTTAGAGAGTCAGAAAAGAGTTGAAAGAGGACTCCAGTAGTGAATTTTTCATGTTGTTACCGAGTCTTAAAAAGTATAAAATATAACTCATTACTTCATCACCGATGCATGAAAATATGTCGCTGCATAAGAGACACGTGTAAAACCCATTTCTCAAAGTAATAAAATAATTGAAAAATATGTCTTAAAACCTAATTAGGGTTGTGAAAAAGTTATAAATTTCCAAAAAATAATTACTTTCACTTTTTACCTCTTGTGGAGCAATAGTTACCCATTTAACACTGTGATTTTGTGGCGACGACAACGGGCAATCCGGTAGACCAATCTCGAATCGATTAGTTCCAGGTAAGATTCGACACCTTTCCCTTCATTTTGAGTCCTCTTTTATTACCTACAACCCTCAATTTGATTTTTGTGGGTGGAAATTGCAAAATTTAGGGCCCGGCGGTTGGTGCGAGTTTCGGGCACAGACTCGTGCCAATCGCCCATTTTTCTTAACTAGGACGCGCCCATTGGTGTGACTGTTTTGGAAACAATTGTGCCAATAGTCAAAACCATTTTTATGCTTAAAATGCCAGTCAATAGACCCAAATTTTTACAATTTCAAGTTTTTAATTAGGCCAATAATGTCCATGTAACAATGTTTGCAGGTATAAAGCGACAAAATGGTAATGGAATGGAAAGAACGGGAACACAGCAAAGAGGACGAGCTTGCCATGGGAAATGAGAGATTCATGGAAGCTCTCAGAGACTGCAGACTGAAAAAATTATTCTTAACACCGTGTCTCCGATCTCAACCGAAGTTGCTATAGTATTTGATCAGCATATGGGATGAGAATCAGGAAAAGTTCATCCTTCGAGATCAGGAACTTGAGATTGATGTCTCTGGTGTCTATTTCATAATAGGATTATCATGGAGGGGAGCAGCACCAATCCTAACCAGCACTCGGCCATGCATGGAGAACATTTCCATGGTGATTGACAGCGTATGTCCAAGGGCACGAAAGGGATCAGGCATTGGGAAAGTCGATATCGAGATTGTCCCAGACTTGGCACTAAAAGTAGTGCACGTTACCACTACGACGCAGCTGCGTGATCACAAGCATCGATGGCTAATGAAGACACGCTGTTTCCTTAATAGAGTGCTTGTCACCAACCATCTGCAACTGGGAAAAGGCCGTGACAATAAACATGAAACGCCAGCTAACAAAATGCAAGAAGGCCAAATTGAAGCAATTTGGTTATGGGTCTATCCTGGTATCATTATTCTTGAAACAACTACCAATATTTCAGTGGCAGCAGGTCATATTCCTGACACCACTAGCAAGGGAGCCTCAGATGGCTCGATGGGAAACTCTGATGCTAAGGGAAGGGGGTGGTCAACAGATGTCTTGGAGACCAGAATTATTTGATTGGCTCTGCCGATAGTTGATTTTCGTGGAGGACTGGCCCTACTCTAGTATAGATTTCACTGATGATCCGGACCTCCCACTCTCAGAAGGAGAGGATTGGGATGGAGATTTGGGTAAGTCTCATTTTTTCAATTTTCATGACTGTTATGATTTTTTTTTAAATTATGTATGTTCTGACATTAAATCCATGTGTTTTCAGATGTTGGCCCAGAGAGACCTGCAGGTATGTCACTGATAGCAAGGCAAATCCCTCGCAATTTTGACCCTCATGGTGAGGGAGGTGAGGAATACGAGATCGTGCGCAATCTGGAAGGAATCACACATGGAGTCCTAGACTATGCACAATTCGACGATGTTCCTCGTGCCTACCAAATACATACCGTAGGGGTGCCCAGCTGAATTCACCGCTTGTTGAGGTGGCTCGTATGGGCAGTGACATCCTACCATGAGCATCATGCTGATTACACACCTGGGTTTTTATCTGCATATTTTGAGCAACATGGTGTCTCGGGATGTAACAGAAACACACATATTTTTTGAATTTATCATGCACATTGATGCAAACATTCGATATATATATATATATATATATATATATATATATACATCTATTTTCCTACATGGATCTTTTACATATGATGATGATTTTATAAATTACGCAAATGTCTATCTAATATAATGTTGGCCACTGTATCAGTTAATGCATTCATTCGTCTAGGAATATGTTGATATGTAATAAAATCAAAATGTCTTTCTAGCAAACAAATAAGTAAATACAATCTCAGAATGCATGGATTTCTAACTGAATAATGACCATTGAGCTGAAGAATGACAAGTTGTGAATATAGATTTACAAGCAATGCACGTATGCTAAGGTTGATTGCCTCGGTTAATAGTTCAATGACAGCACTATATTCAGCGACATTGTTTGTAGTTTGTCCTATACAAATACCTTGCAGATCTATCAACTCACTAACAGGATCATAAATTACCCAGGTTGCTAAAGACAAACTCCTGGTAAACTGCTGGAAGCACCATCTGCGAAACCACAAAGCACACCAAACTAAAACATATACAAAAATGAAAACATCACCTATGTACACAAATCATGCATGAATGACCCATGCATAATATTTTTTGAGATACAACCCATTTTTGGGCTATTCAAAAGGATGACCTTCATAATCAATGAGCTTATAAGCCCCATTCTGCAACACACGTTTAATAATGTAGGGCCCATGCCACATGGGTTGAAATTTTCCTGCCCCCAGCTTATCATGAGCTTGGTCGTACAGGAGGACGAGATTTCCTTCAACAAAGGAACGAGGGGAAACCGATTGGTCAAAATGACTTTTGACCCGCTTCTGTGCTTCAATAACCAGAGCAGCAAAGCAGCGGGTTTCATCCAGCCTTTCTAAATAAAGGAGACACTCTTGTTCTAGCGAAGTGTTCAGCAGTAATTCAATAGCCAACTTGAGTGAAGATATTTCACATTCAATCAGAATAATAGCTTCCTGACCATATACCAACTGGAAAGGAGTGAATTTGATTGAATTCTTAACTGAGGTTCGGTATGCCCAAAGAGCTAAAAATAACATTAGATTCCAATTAGATTTGTAGATCCAAATCGTACGTTGAAGCATGGTAACAAGAACTTTGTTCACGGCTTCAACCTGGCCATTGGCCTGAGGGTAGTATGACGTTGAGATGTCATGGCACAGACCCAACTTAGAAGTTCGCTCCGCTACCATATAATGCTGAAAATGGGAACCATGATTGGTAACGATGGCTTGAGGGATGCCAAACCTAGCAATGATGTGATTGAATATGAATTGAGCAGTTGTCTTACCGTCGGCGGCAAGTGTAGGCATTTCTTCAGCCCATTTGGTGAAGTAGTCCACGGCTACGATAATATAGGCATGCCCCCCAGCCAAGTGAGGGTTACACGTCATAAAATCGATGCCCCACTTCGCAAAGGGACCAATGTTAATGACAGGATGAAGAGGTACATGCGGCGCACACATATTGCATTGGTAGATCTGGAAATCATGACATTTACGAACCGCGACAATGCAGTCCTTGAAGATAGAAGGCCAAAAATAACCAGCATGAAGAATATTTTGTGCAATAGCATAACTAGACATGTGACCGCCATAGGCGCCACTATGACAGTCATTCAGGGCTTTCTCAGCTTCCTCGAGAGTCAAACATCGGCGGAGTATGGAATCGACTTTGACACAATAGAGTGTATCTCAACCTATACGATAAGGTTACGACTGATGTCGGATGCGTCGGCAGGCATCCTTCGTCAACTCTGATCTGAAGGTAGAAGTCTGGAGATAGATGATGATATCACCGTACCAAGGATCGAGGGTGCTAATCAAGAAAATTGAATCGTCAGACCATGCAAAAACATCACAGAACTCCCAGAAAAGGCTAGTGTAAACTTGCACTTCATCTGAAGACCAAGTGACCCCGATATGGATGTTCTCGATGATTCTCGATTTAAAGGAAATGTCAATAGGCATCGTTTGTGTAATGTTACTCAAGTTACCTTCTGAAAAAACTTCATTTGTAATAATAGGCGTTTGAAGCGGAGGAGAAGGAACCTGAGATGAAAATCTCTCAAGACATGTAGACATGGCCCTAAGAATAGGCATAAACGAGGAATGATGATGACCATCGTCCCATGGCAGATCTTAGAGAGACATGGTTTCCACGATGGCCTCATCGGAGGGAAACACTTCTTTCAAAGGATCAGGCGAATCGGAATCACCAAGCCAGGGGGATTGAGAATAAATGTCAAGGGACATGCTCAAAGGAGCACAACTAGCGGAAGGAGAGTCCGAAGCTGCTATGAGTTCACAATAGTTAATCTCAATCGAAATCAATGACATCGAATCTCCAAAAGAATCAATCTGGTCAAGCGAAGGGATAATCCATGGGTCATCAGACTGAGGGATCATGTTGACCTGAACAGTGTTTGGTGGAGGAAGGGGAAAAATACCCATGAGGGCAAGGTCCTTGAAAAGACCCGGCCCTACGCTCTCGTAGGGAGTAGGAATCTGATCCACATACGGAACATTGTTCTCGAAAGAAGAAGTGAAAAAAGACAATTGATCAACAGTAACAATCTTTCCTTCATGTGGGAATTTCAAAACACGAAAGAGAGTGAACGAAACACATAGCATGGTGGGAGTCCAACTGCGTCCGAGGAGAAGATTGTAATTGAGCTTAGTGTCAAATACTTCAACCTTGACATTGACTGTCTTCCCTTCCAATGTAATCGGTAAACTAGCGAGAACACCAAGAGGTTTAGATTCGCTTCCATCAAATGCATGAAGGGCATTTGGTGATGAAGTCAGAGCTGGAAAACCAATGGCTTTCCAACAAGCAGATGACATGACACATGTATATGCACCCTTGTCCACAACTTCCTGGTGAATATCCAGACCATTAATACAAACTTGGATAATAAGCGCAATCTGATGCGGAAGTCATGGGACAAAATTCTCTAAATCGAAAGAGAGAAGGCTAATATCAGCAGGGTCAACCCCGCCAATCACAGACAACAAGGCATTCTATTGAGACGGACAACTCTAAAGTACTTCTAAAGCGGACATCGCAGATGGTGCCTAAGCCAAATCCTCAACAATATTGTAGTGCTGAGTGGCATGGGCGTTAGGATTGTAAGAAGAATTACGGAGTACACCTTTGGAAGTTTGTCGTACAATGGATTCAAGGTCAGACCTTTCAATCTCAAGAGGGCTAGAAACAAGTGGAGGAGGATGACCATCAGCAATCTCCTTCCCCGCTGCTTGACACAATCCAGAATAATCTTTCGATCGAGTAGTAATAGAAACGGGTGCAGAACTGTTCATCATGAATACATGAGAGCCAAATGGGGCAGAGGATTGAGGTTGCCCTACCATCTGGGTTCACTAAGATGGGAAAGGTTCCTTAAGAATATCCAAAGCTCCCTGGGTGCCTTTGAACAAGCAGCTCACTTCAGACTGTCGAGGACAGTCCTTGGTGAAGTGCTCATCATCACAAATCAAACAAGGGTACTTTGGCTTGCATTGAGAACCATCAGCAGCACAAGGTTTCTGAGAATCCTATTTTAGGGTATCGGATTTGGCCTTAGCTTTACCCTTAATTTTACCTTTAGAAGCATTATCCATCGGATTGGCCTGAACGGCATTAACTTCTACGGGTTTTCCAGAATTCAAGGTGGACTGAGAAGCAGCATTGTTGGAAGAAGTAGACTTCTGCTTCCCAGAGTTTGATGAAGAAGACTTCTGAGAAGTCTGAGATACGAAACCAATAATACCATCGACGAATGGAGTCTTTGGTGGTTTAGAAGTTCCAGGTCGAGGAGAATCAAGAAATATGTCATACAATGCGCCAGACTGAGAGTACACAAGATCAAGGTACTGGGCATAAGAAATTCCTTGTTCCTCGGTCACACATGCCCCCATAGCTATGTATTTAGCAATCTGATTGACAAAGGAGGTGGTGAACCAATGAGTCAGAAGCTGATCAGGAATCTCAAACTTTATCATGCGACGAAGACGCTTCCACTCATGAATATGATCCGATATATGAGTAGCTCAGTCATATTTCAATGAAGTGAGGAGATGCGTCCCGGTCTCATAGTAGATCGGTAACTGAAAATGTGTGAGGAATGCCATGGCTAAAGTATTGAAGTCTTGGAAGATGCCATGAGACAGCTCAATGTACCACTTGGCAGCGGCACCAGTAAGAGTTCACTGGAAAAGATGGAGTCGAATAGAATCGTCAACCCAAGAGTTAGGGGAACACCACAAGTGGTAAGTCATAACATGTGCTTGGGGGTCTTCGCCAGAATTGCCCACAAATTTAGGATAATTTCCAGGAATCTTGGTCGGAACAGGAGGCCAATACGGGTTATGAAGAATAGGATCGTTCATTAACTTTGACACATCCAGTAACTCCAATGTAGCAATAAATGGTAAGTGAGGATTAAAAGTCATTAGAGGTATCTCATAAGGACCCGTGTTCACATTCCACCCATTTCGAGAGAAATTATGTCCCCGGATATTCTGTCCTGGAGGATTCTGACCATAGGGGTTAGAATCAGGATCATTTTGTTGATACTGGGGTTGGGGACCAAGATATGGAGACTGAGTAGACCATGGAGGTCCCTCCTGAGCAATGTAGGGATTTTTTTTCAAAATGTAAGCATGGCTTTGAGGTTGATTTTGAGGTTAAAAACCTTCGGGTGCATTATATACCAGTTGATATTGACCTTGAGAGTAATAAACGCCTTGTGGTTGAGCAGGAGGACCTTGCTGAGCAGGTTGAGCAAGATGTTGAGCAGGTGGACCTAGCTGAGTTGGATAAATAGGTAGAACTGGCTGCGGAACCGATGGAACCAGATAAGGAGCAGGTTGAACCGGCTGCTGAGCTGGTTGAACTGGATACTGAGGACCACCAGGTTGCCCTTGTGGGAAAGGTTGGCCTGATGGTTTTGATGGACCAAGTTGTCCCTAATAACTAGGTTAACCTGGAGGAGGACAGTAGGGTTGTCCTGGTTGCACAATTTTTTGTCCATACTGAACGTGTGGCTGCAGTGTTGGTGCAACAGCTTGTCCCTATGGTGGATATATTTTCCCCCTGGGAGCATAAGATGGTCTTGGTTGATTCTGAGGTTGACCAAACAGACTGGAGGGTTGTCCTTGTTGGAAAAAAGGTTGACCTTGTAAAGGCTAGCCTTGTGGACCGGAAGGTTGTCCCTGCGGACCAGAGGCAGAGCCCTGCTGAGCCAAAGGTTTTCCCGCTGAGGGTTGTCTTTGTAAGCCATAGGGTTTCACAGCTAAGGTAGGTCTGATATGACTAACAGTTTGATAAGGATCATAAATAGGCCAATGAAGATTAATAGGAGACATATAGATAGGATTACCATGCTCGTCATAATGATGCGGAAACATATATACAGGGTTACTGACAGCATCATAGTGATGGAATTGAGGATTAGCAAGAGCTTGAGAACCCTGAGAGCTCAGTTGTTGAACAGCTAACAGATACTCCTCAAAATTAAGGCCACCAGGAAACATCGGGGTAGTTGAAACTGCATTAGACGCAAGCGAGGCCTCCGCGGCACAGGATTGTGATCCACTCAGACTAGGATTGACAGACCATGTAGGATTGAGAACAATAGACCTGCGAGTGTGAAAAGATCCAGACGAATGAGGTATAAAAACTAGTGTAGATGAAGCTACACAGACAGTAGGTTGGGCTGGGACAGATGTAACAGTAACCGATGGATCTGATGCCGAAGGTGACAGTGCTAACGAAGGGAGGACCGAACTCCGAGAAGGAGTTGATGTGTTGGATTGTGCTATAGATGCAACACCAGACATAATCTGACTCAAAGACCTATATCCGAGCGGAAGTGACACCGATGATGGAGAAGACTGAATAGACACATGAGGGACATCTTCAGGAAATATTTGATACTCTCCTGTAGAAATAGGCATTCCGTCACTGCCAACAGGACTGGATGAATCCATGTCTGACTCCGTCGTAAGATCTTCGAAAAGACTAGGGGGACTAGGAGGTACAGCAACAGCAAAAAATGGTGAACCCGATGTAAGAGGAGGAAAATCTCCTTCTTCCTCAAAACCAGACCAAGCGCCAGAAGGAGGCCAATTGAATTCAACTAGCTCTTCAAGAGGAGATCTAGTAGCAAGAGGCACGACAGACGGGAGAATAGGTTGCGGAAACTCGGCAGACCTAGTGGACTAAGGGGTTCCAAAAGAAACGTCTAGAAAATAATCACCACTAGGAGGCAATGAGGATGACGAAACTGGTGGCTCCGCCGCTTTGACTGTAGATCAAAACAGGAAGGAAAAGAGATAACCAATCGAAGGCTCCAAGATCAAAAACTAAGGAAAACAAAAACAGGCCAAGTAACAAAAATTTTAATGGGCGTGTGATCGTAGGTAATTAATTTTATGATATTGAAACCAAATTTTTTTGTTTCATGTTTTAAGAGTCGAGAAACAGGCAAAAGATGACTCTAGTCACTTTCAATTTTAAACAAGCGTGAAAGGACGAGTGCTCAACAATCTCATCTCTTTTTAAGGAGTCATGAAAAGATCAAAATGACTACTTAGGTACTCTAAGCAAGAGGGTGTACCAGGTTTCTGTGAACTACCATATACACCTTGGTGATCAAATGAAAGAGAAATGACCAAGGACTTAACGTACGTGTAAGTAGTCTCCCCGAATGTTGTGTTTGGTGTATCATAGTTACAAGGCGGCAGACTCGGCTTCCTATGGATAAAAGGATTGCAACCTAGAGGGGTCTCCCTTTATATACTCGACAATACGAGGAGCACAAGTTCATACTAGCGTTGTCTAAATCCAAAAGGAAAACGACAGCTACTAGGTTTCAAGACGCCAGAACACGTCTCTAGCATAGACCACTAAAAATGTTGCATTAGGTTTCAATGTTTCCTTAGGTTCATTAAATGAATTTTAAAGTTGATCTTGGAATATGTTTCAATTTCAAGGCCCTATCGAATTTGGATCTCAAATTTCCTAAATGAAAACTATATGCAAATGAACATCATCTTTTATTCAATGAATGCTAGCTACAAGAAGGATAGAGATCTCTCAACAATAGAAAACAATGAAAATATGCGAATAAATCCACTAATGCATCTAATGCAATCAACCGAAAACAAAACTCTTTCTTAGACTAACAAGCACTAGTTATGCGAAAGAATTTTTCACTTTCGATGCAAAGAAAGAATGCAAAATATTTTTTATTTTCCAATGAAATGAAGCACATAATGCACTATTTACATTAAAAACAAAATAAACACTAGCCTGAGTATTTTGAATTTAGGAATTGAAATTGAATGACTAAATCAAATGCAAAACAATCATAAGGAAGCACTCAAACTAATGCCGCAATCTTTCAACCAAAAAGCAAGTTTTCAAAATGAACCAAAACAAGAAACGCAATGGATGCTTGGGGTAACAAGGAGAAGAATCACTCGAAAATGAAATGATCATTTAGTCAAAGCAAACACTCAAAAGGATCAATAAAACTTAGCGTAATCAACCCAAGAATGAGACTGACAACAATCAAAGAGACTTGAATTCCAAACAGAAGGCTCAGTGCACAAAGACACTCAGAAACGCTAAGGCCTTAAACTACACCGATAGGAAAATGGACAAACGACTGAGAAAAAAAAGCCTACAGAAGTCAAAACAATCCCAAAGGCCTAATTACACACAAAAAACAACCTAGATTCAAGCACAATTGACCAAAAAACTCATCAAGCAGGGTAAACCTAATTCTACAGGAGTTGGCGTGACTGTGAGGTGGTATTCAGCGCCAAACAGGGGTTGGCGCGAGTGCACCAAAAGCAACCTGCGCCAATCGGTGTGACTATTCAAACGAAAGATGCGCCAAGCCAGATAACTATAGACAAAAGGAAAATCCAATGAGCATAGGTCAACCTTGACACTCTGGAGCTGAACAAGGGATGGAAAGCAAGCTAGCAAACCAAAAAAATACAAACAAGCAAGCCGACGATCGAAATCGACCCAACAAGCTAAAACGACAAACTCCCACAGAGTACTCAGTGGAATCGCCAATTTGTTAAGCAGGTAAATCCTCTCTGCGGACAGATACAATCCCTCTAGCACTAAAGTGGGTCTAGAAACAAAGAGACATGCTAGAGTGTAGGTCCCTAATTACATAATGAAAGAGGATACAGTAGATCGACCTACCTGGAATCCAATGTTGTCATTACGGCTGTAGTGATGGTGGCCTCTCGCTCCTGCCTCAGCAAGTCACAATCCTTCTGCAGTCATGCTCGGATACCTGCAGATAAAACAGTAAACAAGAGCAGCATACAACATAATAATTCCATTCATAATCTGTAATATTCCCAATCAGCCCAAGCTAATGGGAATATACAATTTTGTTTCATTTTTCTGTTGCATGAATAAAGGTGTAAAGGAGGACAATAAAAACTCCTAAAGCAGTGAATAAATCAATGCCACATGTGAACAAAGCTAAATCTGGGCTATCTAAATAAACACCCTCATGTGTGAAAGGGATTGAATCGTTTGACTGGGTCAACCATGACCAAATCAACAACGTTGTTTAGAAGAAGTGATCCTCATTGATGCACAGTGCAGTCTTATTTGGAGGTGGAACATGTGAAAGAAGCTAAATCATTGAGATGGTTTAGGGTTTTGCAAGATCTCAATCTTAGAAAAGGAAGAGGAGGACTGAATGAGAAGGTTGTTAATGATTATCATATTTCTGAAGATTTTGTCTATTTAGACATTTCTCATTCTCTTGGCTATTTAGCATAGAATAGTGTTGTTTAGCATTGGGTGTTCCTGATTGGGAATCCCACCTCCTTCCTTGAGAGGCCTCTTGGAGGAGTCTTGCATTTCTTGACCACTATCAATAATTTGGCCAAGCTCTTCTTCCAACTACAATGCAGATCTTGTTGAGGGTTTGGTTGTCTTTGTAATCTGTAGCAAGTGGAGGCTAGATCTACTCAGATCTAGGCCATTCTGATGCCTCTTTTCAATGGGAAAGTATTATATTCCATTGGCAAGAGAGTATTGGATGATTGGAGCACCATTTTCAGATCTTGGCTTGAGGCCAAACATGTTCTAGAGCCTACAGCACATTTTTCATTCCAGTACTACATTATTTGCAAGTGTAAAGTTGCAGGGTGTTTTGGCACACTTTCGGAGGAGAGGTTTCTAGTGTTGGGTTCTGCCCTTCACTATGGAGATCCATGGATTTTAGATCTATTCCATGTTATATTCAGATCTGATCTGAATACTGTTGTACTTGCTTCAAAATTTCTGAATCATTCTACATATCTGCTACATAATATCTCATATGTACTCCATGTACTTCACTTTTTGCTGAAAACCCCAAGGATCATTTGAAGAGGAGCCTATCTAGTGTACAGATATGATATAGATATAAATTTTTGTACACATATATGCTCTATATCTGAAGTGTAATCTATAGTTTCTTTCAACCAATAAAATAATGTTGTCAAGCTTGTTCAATCCTAATCTATGGTTGCAGCATTTTGAGGGTTTTCTTCATGTAAATTATTCTATTTTCTGTTCTATAATTCATGGGCTTCAATATAACTCTGATTTGATGTTGTAAATGTACATATTGAGCCTCCATATTGGCCTCCTGCTCTTACTTTTCTGAACTGCATTATTTTTGTGCAATATTGTTTAGTATTGCTGCTTGTTCCCATTTTGGGATATTACAGTGGTATCGGAAAAATCAGCTTGGCATAGCCTGTAACAAGCCAATATGTCTTCAGAAGAAGAAGAGCCTCTTACTGACAGAGAGAAGAGGTATCTTAAAATAAGACATAAGAAATTTGATTACACAAATGATGACAAAGACAAGGGTAAAGCCCCTGAATCTGGAAGTGATGATGAAGGAAAGGACTTTGCAAATATCCTTTTGAGAGCCATGCAAGATCTTGCTAGAGAGATAAAAGAGATGAGAATGGACAGAATCAAAGAATCTCTTAAGATATTTCATCTTTGAGAAAGCTCTGGCATGTCTCACCACTGGAATGATCAACCAGTGCACTAGCCACAAGTTTCCTAATGCTCTACCATGCCTACCTTTTTGGCTGTGGGGAATGAAGGGTTTCAAGAGAAAGCATCCCTTGAATACTACTTTGAAGAATATGAGTCTCAAAATCAAAGATTCAAAGATCACTTGATTTTTCAATATTTCTATTACATGAAGGACAAAAGAAGACCAAAGCATCAGCATAGAGATGGTGGATTCACTCATAATCATGATCGACATCACTCTATGGGAAAATTCTTTCTGCCCAGTTTTGATGGGTCATCCAAGTGTTCTGCCAAAGCATGGGTAGAAAAAATTGACATCTACTTTGAGTTGAACAAATTCCCTGAGATAGAAGCTATCAAGATTGCAGCGCTACAATTTGAAGGTGAAGCACATGACTGGTGGTTCCATGGCTTGTCTACATGGGTCATGCCAATGTGACTACTTATTCTGAGTTCACTAGAAGGGTGGTGGAAAGATTTGACAGAAGATATCCAGAGGCACCATTCATGAGCCTTGAAAATTTGAAGCAATCAGGTAATACAAAGTCTTATACTTTTGAATTTTTGAGATTATCTGTTATGGTTCCTGATTTGTCTGCAGCAAGAAGGGTGTACATGTTCATCGATGGTCTAGATGAACCTCTTCATGGGTTGGTAATGTAATATCCCAAAATGGGAAAATGCAGCAATACTTCACACAATATAAGAACTTATAGCAAGATAGACAATAAATCTAAGTAAAAATCAGAATATGCAGAAAGAGCTAAGCCATTTTATTATATTGGAGATGAATCAGTTACACAAGTACAAGATATAGGTAGATCTAGCCAAGAATATGAGCTAAGATCACCTAGAAAACATGAGTGAAGCAGGTACAGCATAACTGTTGAAGCTCTGCAGTAAATATTGCGTTGTCTCTTCAGCAGAATATAAACATGGAGTTGCAGGTTGAAAAGAGAAATGCAGATCTACTCAAAATTGGAGCTCTGATGATGCCAAGATTCAAGATCTGGCCACTATGATGATTCCCAAGATAACCCAGAAAGGATTTTCCAGATCTGCAACTTTGGAAAAATCACCTCCCTAGGGTTTGATCCTTGATCTGCTAGGAAATACAGATCTGAAGCTAGATATGAAGAATAGATGGCTAAAACATGTTCTCATATCAGATCTATTCTTGAAGGGTTGATCCCTTCCTCGGATCTATGAGCTAGAAGCTCTAGATCTAGCTTCTCAATCCTCCAAAAGATGATTGCAACTGCTGCAACACAACTGCCTCTGAAAACTAAATTTTGAGGGAAAGAGAGGCCTTATGCCTGCTAAAAAATGCTATAATAAGATCCAGGCTGATGGTAAGACTGATGGAAATGTGAAGGAATGATCCTCCACTGGATTGTTAGCTGAAATACTAGTAACTTCCTTCCTCCTTTCAGATCTGCAATATGGATAGCGTTATTCTTGGAGAGAATACTGCTGCTAGGAGGTCAATAACTTTTGGCCTGATGCCAGATATGCAATGTGGCTCTAGGAGTGCTGCAATATAAGCCCAAGTGATGGGAATAATCCCTCACCTTGTTCTCCAGCTGAAGTACCGAAGACAACCACCACCTTCCAAACTGATCTTCAGAAAAACGCAGTTTTCTGAATATGAATGTTCTACAGAAAGTAGGAAATGGAAATGACACTTAAAGCCTGATGTATAATGAAGTAAAAACCTCTTCCTTAGAGATCACTCAAAGAAAGAGGAGGGATTCCCACCCAGGAACACCCTGTGCTAAACAACACCTGCAATCTCTGCTAAACAACCCAAGATTGCAGTGGAATGTCACTTGACAATTCCAGATCTAAAATATCATACATCAAAATAATCCAAGATGCCTTTCACCTTTTCCTTCATCTCCTTTATAAATATTGAGCCATCCCAAGCCTTGGCCCCAATCTCAACTGCGCTGCCTCATGTGGACAATATCCTCCAAGTGGGACAGCGTTGTTTGACCAAATCAACCAAAAAATCTAGGTGCAATGTACACCTCTTCCATCATGTGTGCTTCATTTGCACATGATCCTCCACCACTTGTCATTAATTCTCAATGACCCCTTTGTTTGACATCTTCAAGATCTTAGTTCACTAAATCAACCCTCCATGATCTTCCCCATTAAATGAGACATGATCTCCAATCTCATTCACATTAGTAGTTGCTCAACTACCTCTTTTTACAGATCTAGGCTAAATTAATCCACATTCACACACACAAAGTGGATATTTATTCCTGTTGAGGATTGTGGGTCCCTCCACCCTTTTATTTGCTTAATTCATTAAGAAAATCAAGGACTCTAATATTCCAAATGTAATGTGAAAATTTGGGAACATTACAGTCCCCCCCCCCCCTGGAAAAATGTTGCTTGTCCTCAAGCAACTCCAAAAGTAGATGCAAGGCCATCTACTCCCCTCCATATGGCATCCACATAAGGAAGGCTTCCTCCATTTGCTGCAATGGGTTATGTATGTTTGGTTCCAAAGTTGTCTCTTAAAAGCATAAGGAATGATCTCCAACTGTTTGGTTAGATGTCCTCCTCCCATCATGAACTACCAAGTGACAACCATGTGATGTCCAACATCATCAACAATACATGAGAGACATAAAATAAAGTAGCTCTTTCCACAAGGGAAAAGCTTCATCATACAATACATATCTTCATCCCATGTTTCATGAATTAGATTGAGCATTGATATGCTCCCATACTTAGCCCTATTAGCCTTGTTGGATCCAAACTCCATCATCTCAAAGTTATGCAAAAGAAGAAGGGAAGAAGCAATATGGGTAGACAAATATTTCAAACCATATTCTCTTAACAACAACCACCGGAGTAAGGGCCTTTTCTGCCATCCTCCATTTCCTCCATGTAAGATGATCAAGCCAAACTTCCCCATAAGAAACCAAAGCAACAAGAGGTCTTGTTGCTTCCTTTACTCCTCATGTGCATCATGAAGCATAAGCATACTAATGGACATATGAGATGTCACATCAGCCCAATACAAAGAAACGTCATCAATGCACATCATGAGATCATTATGCCAAATTTTAAACAATACAAAACACATAGACATAGGAGATGTCATGTGGTGGCCAAACTCTCTCAAGTGAAACCAAAATGAACATTCCTTCCCTTGCTGCAATTTATCATTGAAATACAAGGCATGATTCAGAAAATGATGAGCTATTGGGTGGTATCCATACTCACCCAAGAGCAGCCAGCGCAGCCATGCCTCCCTCTTCATTTCATACATGTTTTTCAAAGCATGGATCAGAAAAATAGGTGCCTTTGGAGAGTGACAGAAATCTCCCAATGGCAACCAACGTAACCAAGCATGTTGGCCCATACAAATCTGCAAGTGGTGCTACAACCCCTTGCTTATCATCCTTACCCATTCACTCCCATGGGGATGATGAATGAGGTACTGCATAATCATGGCATCCTCCCTTTGTAGAATGCCATCCTTCCCAAACTGTTGAAGAGCTTTGCATTCCATGAAATGTTGAAATGCATCTCTAATGAGATCTCCTAATGAGATTCTCTCTCCATCAAAGGCCCTCCAAAACCAAAGAATTTTTGGATTTAATGCAAGTAGAAGTTTCTCTTTGAGCAGTGAGAGGCTCATTGAGAAAGGGTCGTCTAGAAAGGAGAAAAGATTTCTCATTTCAAGATGTCTACCATTTGTCATCTTTGCTTCTATTGCTTCATGAGTGAAGCTACCTCCAGAATGCTCTAAGAATGGTGAAGCCCTTCCTTTGTCACAGCTACTAAGTGGCAGTGTTGTAGATCTGCAGGGTGATACATGCACTGTCTCAAAGCAAGTTACAACATTGATCTCACAATCAGCCATTGTACATAGGATAATGCTAATCCCATTTTTTGAAACTCTACATCTCAACTCAAGGGGTTGAATGTAGCTCAAAAATTATGAACAGGGATAGTTTCCAGTCTCCTCCTTGATTAGATCAAGGGTCCTCTGCGCTGTGATATGTCTCTGCTTCAAACCAGCATTTTTTTCTAATCCTTGGTCATGCATTGATCTTGAAACCATATGTGCTAAAATTTTATGCATACCTTGGATCAACTGATATGTGGGAATCTCTTGACAGAACACAAGAGTTCCTTCAACCAGGACAATAGTATCTCCAACTACTGGTAAGAGTGATGGCCTCTCTTCTTCAAGTGTACCAACGCTGGTATCCTCCTTCTCTTCCTCATGCATCTCCGGATCCATGCATGGGACTCCATAAGTCAAGAGCTCAAGACTACTTTGCAAAGATGCAAGTGTCTCTTCTCCAGATATAAGTACTTTTGCAGCAGGTGGTGAAAGTAGTGACCCCTCCACATCAAACCTCTTCCTCAACTTATGAAAGAAATCTGAATACTTGGTCACCTTTGCATGGTCTAGGTGCCCAAACCACCAATCTTATGCTTCATCTAAGAGATGAAGTGCTGCAATTTGGATAGCCTCTCCTTCAGCCACAGGATGTAGTTTGAAAAATGAATCTAACTCCCTCCTCCAAGCCTTGTCATTGCTTGAGGAAGATCCATCAAATGTAGGCAAATATAATCTATTATGCTTCTTCCTTCTATTGCTGCTATAGGATCCTCTCTCTTCTTTGATTTTGAAGAATTGTTGGAGAGTTAGCTTCTCCTTGAATGCTCTAGACTGTGCTTTGTACTCTTCAAGATACAGACTGAGAGTCTCATGAGTCTCAGGTTCATTCCTTCCTTTACTTCTATACCTCTCACCTTCTTCAAAGAAAGTGGGCATAGTGGATCTACGAGGACATCTAGAATTCTCCGGTCTCTTTGCTGCTGATAGGAAGTTATTTCCTCATCAGATCTACTTCTTGGATCTTCCTTCTGTTCTTCCTCCTTCATTTGATAGACCCCTTTGGAGAGATCTTGCATGGATCTAAAGAAAGGAGTGACATTTTTTTCATTCTCCATGATAGATCTCATCTATCTGTTCTTGTTTCAATGTAAAAATATGAAGTGTCCATAAGCTGAGCCAAAGATCATGCTCTGATACCACTGAAATATCCCAAAATGGGAAAATGCAGCAATACTTCACACAATATAATAATTTACAGCAAGATAGACAATAAATCTAAGTACAAATCAGAATATTCAGAAAAAGCTAAGCCATTTTATTATATTGGAGATGAATCAGTTACACAAGTACAAGGTATAGGTAGATATATCCAAGAATATGAGCTAAGATCACCTAGAAAACATGAGTGAAGCATGTACAACATAACTGTTGAGGCTCTATAGTAAATAATGTGATGTCTCTTTAGCAGAATATAAACATGGAGTTGCAGGCTGAAAAGAGAAATGCAAATCTACTCAAAACTGGAGCTCTGATGATGCCAAGATTCAATATCTGGCCACTATGATGGATTCCCAAGATAACCCAGAAAGGATTTTCCAAATCTGCAACTTTGGAAAAATCACCTCCCCAGGGTTTGATCCTTGATCTGCTGGGAAATACAAATCTGAAGCTAGATCTGAAGAATAGATGGCTGAAATATGTGCTCGGGTCATATCTACTCTTGAAGGGTTGATCCCTTCCTCAGATCTATGAGCTAGAAGCTCTAGATCTAGCTTCTCAATCATCCAAAAGATGATTGCAGTTGTTGCAACATAACTGCCTCTGAAAACTGCGCTGTGAGGGAAAGAGAGGCCTTCTGCCTACTAAAAAATGTTGCAATAAGATCCAAGATGATGGTAAGACTGATGGAAATGTGAAGGAATGATCCTCCATTGGATTGCTAGCTGAAATACTAGCAACTTCCTTCCTCCTTTCAGATCTGCAATATGGACAAGGTTATTCTTGGAGAGAATACTGCTGCTAGGAGGTCAATAACTTTTGGCATGATGGAAGATCTGCAATGTGGCTCTAGGAGTGATGCAATATAAGCCCAGGTGATGGGAATAATCCATCACCTTGTTCTCCAGCTGAAGTACCGAATACAACTACCACCTTCCAAACTGATCTTCAGAAAAATGAAGTTTTCTAAATATGAATGTTCTGCAGAAAGTAGGAAATGGCACTTAAAGCTTGATGTATAATGAATTACAAACCTCTTCCTTAGAGATCACTCAAATAAATAGGAAGGATTCCCACCCGGGAACACCCTGTGCTAAATAACACCTGCAATCTCTGCTAAACAACCCAAGATTGCAGTGGAATGTCACTTGACAATTCCAGATCTAAAAGATCATACATCAAAATAATCCAAGATGCCTTTCACCTTTGCCTTCATCTCCTTTATAAAGATTGAGACATCCCAAGCCTTGGCCCTAATCTCAACTGTGCTGCCTCATGTGAACAATATCCTCCAAATGGGACAACGTTGTTTGACCAAATCAACCAAACAGTCTAGGTGCAATGTACACCTCTTCCATCATGTGTGCTTCATTTGCACATGATCCTCCACCACTTGATCATTAATGCTCAATGACCCCTTTGTTTGAAATCATCAAGATCTTAGTTGACTAAATCAACCCTCCATGATCTCTTTTTTTAAATGAGACATGATCTCCAATCTCATTCACATTAGTAGTTGCTCAACTACCTCTTTTTGCAGATCTAGGCTAAATTAATCCACATTCACACACACAAAGTGGATATTTAATCTTGTTTAGGATTGTGTGTTATATTATTTCCATGACTAGCCCCCATATGTACATTGTGTCGGGTGTAGCGCAGTAGGGGGTCACGGGGCGGTAGCCCCCACTAATCGGGGAGCTCCGAGCGGCGCCCGGCGAAATTTTTTGGTATGCGGTCCCACTCATAGGTGAACCCACCCATGTTTTGTGCATGAGTTTGCACATGTTTTTTGGGGTACAAATGGTTTTCGACCCACAGTATTGCATGAATCCGGTCAAGGGAACTATGGTTATGATCTAATCTAGGGTTAATGGATTAGGGTTTATGTATTCTTCAGCATGTATATATGTGTGTTGTAACATAGAAAGGAATATAATGAACTATCAAGCTGGTCATCCCAATTTGGGATCCAAGGGAAAATCTCTGTGTTTATCTATTTTACGTTTTATCCTCTCGCTATTGTTTATTTTCTATTATAAGATTCATGTGTAGATAATTTATGTTCAGCGTTAAAACCTACATTTGGTATCAGATTTGTTTCGACTTCAAGGGGACACCTTTGTCGCTAAGGGTTTTTTGCTCGGGCCTAAGGTAGACCCTATTCAGTGGGAGATCTGCAGGATCGATTCTTGCGATGAAAGAAGATGGCGAACGATAGAAAGATAGAGATTGAGAAATTTAATGGTCAGAGTTTTGAGTTGTGGAAGCTCAAGATGGAGGATCTGCTGGTGGATAAGGATCAATGGATTGCGGTAGATCCAGTCTTCATAAACACTATGACAATCGAATGAAAGCCAGAAGAAGTTGGATCGAAAAGCGAAGAGCACAATACGATTGTGTGTCTCATATTCGGTATTGTTGAATGTATCTGGGGAAGCTATGGCGAAGAATTTGCCGGACAAACTTGGGAAATTTTACTAATCTAAGTCTCTGGTGAATAAATTATTCTTGTGGAAAAAGTTGTATAACCTGAGGATGAAGGATGGAGACTCGGTGATAGAGCATCTGAACGCCTTAAATACTGTGGTAAGCCAGCTATCATCTGTTGATATTAAAATCTTAGATGAAGATAATTGCATTAGTTTGTTGTGTTCTCTACTAGATTCGTGGGATAGTTTGGTTATTGCAATAGGAAGCAATACAACTACCTTGAATTTTGATGGCATTGTCTCAGCCTTGCTGTCAGAGGAAAGGAGATGGAGAAATATGGAGGGTCAGAATGGAGATTCCTTATATGTACGAGGAAGGTCCTATAACAGAAACAAGAATGAGTTCCGAGTGGGAGATCTAAATCCTAGGGGAGATCTAAATCTCTGGAAATTTTATGAGTATCTTGGAAATGTGGAAAGAAGGGCACTACAAAAAGTAGTACGAATCTAAAGCTCTAGAAAGGAAAGGGATCGATGATGCTCCTTCTAGGCAAAAACCACCTCGGATGAAGGTGGGGATGTGTATTGGCTTCTTCTTCAAGTACGCATGTAGATTATGAGTCATAGTTGATTGACTCGGGTGCATCCTTTCACTTCACTCCCCATAGGGAGTGGTTATGCGAGTATGAGAAATATGATGGTAGTGATTTCTTCTTAGGTGATGATAGGAAGGCCAGAATCATCGAACGTGGAAAATTCAAGCTGAAGCGGCAAGGTGGAAGGATTAGAATACTTCCTGGTGTTTTTCATATTCATGCATTAGTTAGAAATATGATTTCTGTAAGTAAGATGGATAATGCACGTGTAAAAACAATGTTCAAGAAAGATACCTGCAAGATGGTTCGGGGAGCACTCATATTGATGTAGGGAGTTCAAATTGGACAGGGATTTCAGATTGGAACTCTGTACAAGCTTCTAGGTAGCACTTTTATTGATGGGTGGAACAGTTCTGTGGTTCCTAAAAGTGGAGCAGAAAGCCTAGTAGTCTCTGGTGAAAAGACCATGCTATGGCATCAAAGGCTTGGACATATTGGAGAGAAGGGCCTTCGAATACTGCATGGTAATGGTATGGTAAAGAGAAGCATTTCTAATTTCTCTCACAGGATTTTAGATTTCTGTGGACTCAAAAATGCTATGAGACGAATGCAGGGTAGATTTTTTCCTTTTGGTGCTAAGAGGGAAAACAATATATTAGATATTATGCACAGTGATGTGTTTGGACCTGTGTCGGTTCCATCACTAGGTAAGTCTGTGTACTATGTTTCAATCATAGATGAATTCTCAAGAAATACATGGTTATATTTCTTAAGGAAGAAATCTAAATTCTTTGACAAATTTAAAGAAATTAAGTCTCTGGTGGAAAACCAGGCAGAGAAGAAAATAAAGGTGCTAAGGATAGTTAATAGTGGAAAGTTCTGCAAGAAGGAATTTGAAGAGTTCTGTAAGAAGTGTGATAAAGCACGGCACAAGACTACCCCATACACACCTCCACAAAAAGAGTTGCAGAAAGAATGAATAGAACGCTAATGGAAAAGGCAAGAATCATGCTCAGTGGTCTTGGGCTAGGACAAGTGCAGGCGAGAGCGTGGAGGCTTGCATGTTACTTAGTTAACAAATCTCCTTCATCAACGTTGGAGGATAAAACCCACACATGAGGTATGGACTCGTAAGAAACCCTCTCTTTCACATCTAAGGGTATTTGGATGTGATGCATATGTACATGTTCCAAAGGAGAAAAGGACCAAGCTGGATAATAAATCTGAAAGGTGCATCTTTATTGGGTATAAGGATGGTTTAAAGGTTTACAAGCTTTGGAACCCAGAAACAAGGAAGGTTGTGTATAGCCGAGATGTGGTGTTTAGAGAGGTGAAAGATGTTGTTACACATGAATTCCTATGGAAGGAACCTGAGAAGATAAAGTTTGAGCTAAAGGAGGATGAATCAGACTCTACAATAGAAGAAGACTCAGAAGAGGAAGAGCCACAAACTCCAGCTGTGAGAAGATCAGTTCAGGAAAGAAGGCAACCAAAAAGGTATAGTCCATCTGCTTTGTTTTCGTTTTCATACAGCTATAGCGATGATCCCAGAACTATCAGGGAGGCAGTAGATTCAGAGGATGGAAAACTCTGGAAGGAGGCCATGGTTGATGAAATGGCATCCTTGCATAAAAATGAGGCATGGGATTTGGTGGAGTTGTCGGCTGGAAGGAAACCCATCGGGAGCAAATGGGTGTTTAAGAAGAAGATGAATGTAGAAGGCAAGGTGGAGAAATACAAAGCTCAGTTGGTAGCCAAAGGTTATTCCCAGGTGCTGGGAATTGATTTTGGTGATATTTTTTCTCTTGTTGCCAAAGTTACTTCTATTAGATTACTTTTATCTATTGCTGCTGCATTTGATTTTGAGATAGAACAGATGGATGTGAAGATAGAATTACTTCATGGGGATCTAGAAGAGGAGATCTACATGAAGCAACCTGAAGGCTTTATCGTGAAGGGTAAGAAAGAACTGGTGTGCATGTTTAATAAGTCTCTGTATGGGTTAAAACAGTCACCAAGGATGTGGTATTAAAAATTTGATACCTATATGTTATCACTCAGGTTTTCCTAGAAGTTGTGTAAGAGGAAAGTATACCCGAGGTAACCACAAACCAACCTTTTAGATGCAGAATCTAGCCAATCTGCATCCAGAGAGGGCTCTCTCTTTGAACATATTCCACACTTCCATCAAGACAATCATGAAAGATGAAACCTATTGATATAGGAGGCTAACACTATATACGGGGACTTGGCTTCACTAGAAGCAAGGAGGATCATTGTTTGTATTTTAAATTAATTTGTGACCGTGTTATTTATTTGGTCTTGTATGTGGATGATATGTTGTTGATTGGAAATGACAAAGAAACTATCCAAGATTTGAAGACCCAACTGTTCTCCAAATTCGACATGAAGGATCTTGGTGCTGCAAACTATATTTTGGGCATGGAAATTAAGAGAGATCGGGAAAAGAGGAAGCTCTGGTTAAACCAGAGGAAGTATGTCGAGACTATATTGCAAAGATTCAATATGCAAAATAGTAAACCGGTGAGTGTTCCTATTCCTGTAGGTGCAAAGTTGTCTATTAAACAGTGTCCCAAGACACAAGAAGAAGAGGAGGATATGTCCCGTGTTCCATATGCAAGTGCAGTGGGTAGCCTGATGTATGCAATGGTCTGTACTAGACTAGACATTGCACATGTAGTGGGAGTAATGAGCAGGTTTATTTCAAACCCAAAGAACGAGCATTGGATAGCAGTGAAGCAGGTTTTCAGATATTTACGTGGAACTAGTGATTATGGCTTGTGCTACCAAGGAATACTGGGATTAGAAAGAATTTTGGACATTCATGGTTTTGTTGATGCAGACTGAGCTGGAGATCTGGACCAAATAAGATCTACAAGTGGGTATGTGTTTAGCCTATTTGGAGGTGCAGTTAGTTGGATGAGTAAAAGACAGTCTGTAGTGGCGCTTTCAACTACCGAGGTAGAATACATAGCAGCCACTCATGCAAGCAAGGAAGCAGTTTGGTTACAGAGATTGTGTTCAAGTATGGGGTTGGTGTAGCAAGCTATAAGGATAGACTGTGATAGCCAAAGTGCAATTTTCTTGGCTAAGAACCCTGCTTATCATTCAAAGACAAAGCACATTGATGTTCAATATCACTTTGTTAGAGATATGGTTGAGGCCAAAAGGGTGTTGCTGGTAAAGGTGGACACTTTGAAGAATGTTGCAGATGCACGATTGTCCTACACCCGAAGTCTTCTTGCAGAGAACAATGGTGTTGAAGAATTGGCCAAATGACTAAGTTTCAGGCCCCCCGTGGAACAAAACAACACATGGGAGAATGTTGGTGTGTGTTATATTCTTTTCCTGATGACTAGCCCTGAGGGAAAGAACGTTGTGACTCCAAGAATATAGGGGTCACAGGGGGGGTAGTAGCCCCCCCTGTCGGGGTCCGGGGTAGCCCCCCAGTGAAATTTTTTTTGGTGTAAGCGGACCCACCCATGTTTTGTGCATGAGTTTGCACATGGTTTTTTGGGGTACGATGGTTTTCGACCCCTGGTATTTTGTAGATCCGGTCAAAAAAACTATGGTTATTTTCTAATCCAGGGTTAATGCATTGGGGTTTATGTATGCTTCGGCATGTATATATGTGTGTTGTAACACTAAAAGGAATATAATAAAAAATCAAGTTGGTCGTCCCGATTTGGGATCCAGGGGAAAATCTCAGTGTTTATCTGTTTTATGTTTTATGCTCTCGCTATTGTTTATTTTCTGTTATAAGATTCTTGTGTAGATAATTTATGTTCAGGGTTAAAACCTACATTATGGGTCCCTCCACCCTTTTATTTGCTTAATTCATTAAGAAAATCAAGGACTCTAATATTCCAAATGTAATGTGAAAATTTTGGAATATTACAGGTAAATTCTACCAAGCCCACTACCTTGCATGATGCCATTGAGAGGGCTAGAGACCTTCAAGATGCCTTTCCAAAAGCAAAGGAAAAATTTCAGCACAAGCCCTCTTTTCCTTCTAAAGGAAAGGAAGAGAAATCTTCTCCTTCCAAGGAGAGCTCCATTCAAGAAGCCTCTTGATATTGAAGTCCAGAGAGATATAATCAGGAAGAAGCTATGCTTCACTTGCCAGGAACCATGGGTACCTAGACATAAATGTGCTACTGGTAAAGCACATTACATAGAGGTGTTCTCAGATCTTGAAAAAGATTAATATGATGAACCAAGAAGGGGTCACGGCGCTGACAATGTTGAAGGAGATCCAACACCATCAGGGGATGGAAATGGAGCATTTGCTCCTATTGGAGGAACTCTTGCATCTTTGAGAGGAGTACCTAAGCACTTGAACTTAAGAGTTCAAGGTTCAATCATGAATCAAAGGGTTTTTGTATTGATTGACAGTGGGGCTACCCACAACTTCATTGATGCCCATCTTGTGCAAAGGAGGGCGATACACACTGATACTTTTGAGGGATTCTCTATTTTTTTCCCAGGAGATAGAACAATGCAATGCATGCATTATGTCCCATAACTCTCAGTCACCATGGGATCCTACACTTTGGTGGATCACTTATTTTTGGTTGACATACTAAACACCAATGTTATTTTGGGTGTTCAATGGTTGATTACATTGGGGAAAGTCACCACTGATTGGGAGGCTTTGAAAATGGAATGGATGGACAAGAAGAGTGGTGAATCTCAGATGATCAAAGGCATGGATACATACTCCTCACATAACACTTCCACACAAAAAACGGAGATGGATTTTCACAGTGGAAGCAAGGACCTCACAGTCCCATCTATTATTTTCATCAGATTTATGCAGGGGACACTCTTATCTAGTGGAAAACCACCTGGGAGGCCACTTGATTCAGATTTTGTGGGGAAGACCTCACCACTTGCTACTCCAAACTTAGATCCAGGTGGGATTGGAGCACTTGAAGACAAAGCTACAGCACTGGGAGGCTTGGATAAGCTCAAGAAGGAGGGAGATCTTCTTCCCTTATCATCATCACCTACTCTCATTTCTAGATATGTGTTGTGGGAAGAGAAGAATGGAAGGAATGGCCTTCCAACACACATATTTGGCATAGGAGATGTCAAGGAGAAGAGAAGCAACATGATATACATTTCTATTGAGGCATCATCAGCATTGTCATTGTTGAGAAATTTATTTTTGTATTGGAAATCCCAACTGTTGGTGGATTATTCCAAAGATCTTCACACTTGTATGATACTTGATGACCAGCTACATGAAGAGGGCTAATTATTCCAAGGAGGAGTCATCTATCATCATGGTAGGATCTTCTTGTCTAGAGCTTCTAAGATCAAGCAGAAGTTACTACAAGGAGCATACAAAGAGTTCAGTTTCAGCCATATGTATTCCATGAGGATCTACAACATCATCATGAGGAGCTTTGATTGGGAAGGCTTGAAAGAAGAACTACATCAATATTTTCAAGATGCATGAACTATGTGGAGTTGGGGCAGCCATATGAATCTATGCAAGGGTTATTTCAGCCATCTCTCCCTTCTTTTGAAAGAGGAGAAAGATCCATGCACAACTCCATGTGTATGAGAGCCATTGTTGGTGAAGAATCTGATCATGTAAAGCAAGTTTCATTTTCTGATTTTACATATTCTTTCACCATGTTTATATAGGCCATGACTCCTAGGAAGAGTAATGTATCATGTAAATCTCATGACAAACATTGGGCCACTAAAATTTCGGAATTTGGCCACTCCCTTGTTGTGCAAAGGGGGATTTTCTTTCATGATGGATGCTTCCCAAAGGCACCAAACATATCTCACACTTTCATCCATAGTGAGATGACATGTGCAGCAATTAAGTGGTGGGGAAACCACTCACCACACCTTGATCTAATGCAGGCAGGAGATGCACTGCACTGGTACCATATGTGGGACTATGACCCACCTCCTCATGCTCAAATTTCTATTTGTGTATATGTAGTTTTTCTTCCATACATAGATGACATACTTGTAATTTTTATGGGATTGTATGGAGGGAGGATGGGAAGCATGTATATACCACATGGGATGGAGACTCTCTATGTACCTTATGCTACATGTTTCAGGGAGAGTATTGGTTCATCCATGTTTGTTTCATTTGAGTTCTTGACTCCTTGTGGGATGGACTATGTACATCTCATGATGACTTTGGAGGAACAGTTCATGGAGGATTGGATTGGGGAACACTTAGCTTATGAAATAATCTTAATTCATGATGATGTCACCAATGGAGGAGGAGACATGTTGCAGCACTCACCTTATCAGTTGCTTGAGGACAAGAAACATTTTGGAGGGGAGGACTGTAATATTCCCAATTAGCCCAAGCTAATGGGAATATACAATTTTGTTTCATTTTTCTGTTGCATGAATAAATGTGTAAAGGAGGACAATAAAAACTCCTAAAACAGTGAATAAATCAATGCCACATGTGAACAAAGCTAAATCTGGGCTATCTAAATAAACACCCTCATGTGTGAAAGGGATTGAATCATTTGACTGGGTCAACCATGACCAAATCAACAGTGTTGTCTAGAAGAAGTGATCCTCATTAATGCACAACACAGTCTTAGTTGGAGGTGGCACATGTGAAAGAAGCTAAATCATTGAGATGGTTTAGGGTTTTGAAAGATCTCAATATTATAAAAGGAAGATGAGGATAGCATGAGAAGGCTGTTGATGATTATCATATTTCTGAAGATTTTGTCTGTTTAGACATTTCTCATTCTCTTGGTTGTTTAGCAGAGAATAGTGATGTTTAGCACTGGGTGTTCCTAATCGGGAATCCCACCTCCTTCCTTGAGATGCCTCTTGGAGGAGTCTTGCATTTCTTGACCACTATCAGGCATTTGGCCAAGCTCTTCTTCTAACTACAACGCAGATCATGTTCAAGGTTTGGTTGTCTTTGTAAGCTGTAGCAAGTGGAGACTAGATCTACTCATATCTAGGCCATTCTAGTGCCTCTTTTCAGTGGGAAAGTCTTCTATTCCATTGGCAAGAGAGTATTGGATGATTGGAGCACCATTTTTAGATCTTGGCTTGAGGCCAAACATGTTCTAGACCCTACAGCGCAGTTTTCATTCGAGTACTGCATTATTGGCAAGTGTAAAGTTCTAGGTTGTTTTGGCACACTTTTGGAGGAGAGATTTCTAGTGTTGGGATCTGCCTTTCACTATGGAGATCCATGGATTTCAGATCTATTCCATGTCATATTCAGATTTGATATGAATATTGCTGTATTTTTTTTAGAATTTTTGAATCATTCTATAGATCTGCTGCATAAGATCTTAGATCTACTCCATGTACTTCACTTTTTGCTGAAAACTCCAAGGGGCATTGGAAGAGGAGCCTATCTAGTGTACAGATCTGATATAGATCTAAATTTTTGTACACAGATCTTCTCTCGATCTGAAGTGTAATCTACAGCTTCTTTCAGCTAATAAAATAACGTTGTCAAGCTTGTTCAGTCCTAATCTATGGTTGCAGCACCTCATTTTGAGGGTTTTCTTCATGTAAAGTCTTCTATTTTCTATTCTATAACTCATGGGCTTCAATGTAACTCTGATTTGTTGTTGTAAATGTACATATTGCGCCTCCATATTGGCCTCCTGCTCTTACTTTGCTGAATTGTGTTATTTCTGTGCAATATTGTTTAGTATTGTTGTTTGTTCCCATTTTGGGATATTACATAATCACTAACCAGTCAAAGATGGCTAAGAATATTGCATTAAACAAAAAACATAACACAAAATGGTAACCCAAACAATATTCACATATATATTGATAGAAGGAAGAGGTACAACCAAAGCTTTAACTTCGTAGTCTCCTCTAGCGGGGTTCAGCCGAAGCGTGTCTCAGATACTCGTCAAGGGATTCGGACGGGATGAGGGCATGGGCTTAAGCTCTCTCAACAAAGTTCCTTATTTTTCTATCTCTTTAACAACTCTTCTATATTATACTCAATTCTCCATGTTTATCTAGCTTATGCAAGGAGAGATAGCTTCTTTTTATAGAGGAAAAGGAGGAGGTCAGGATCCCTACAAAGGTGGAAGGGAGGCCTATCCTTTAGGAGTTTCCCATGGGAGGTGGAAACCATAAACTAAAGGAGGGAGTCCATGGTTATTCAGTCCAACCACTCCCAATGACTCGTCCTCGAAGTTGTTGAAGTGGAATCTCCACCTCTATTTTTCAAAAACATTCCATAAACAGCTTGGCGCAGATGTCTAACTGGGACAGAGTGCCAATTGGCATGGGGCCCACTGTTAATCTTCTCCATCGATGCAAGGGTAGAACTAGCTACTCGTGCCAAGGAAAAAACAAGGGTTTTTGAAGCTCTGCTCAGGGAATTGTCAACAAAAGGAATATTGCTCTCATGTAAAGGGATGCAGTGATGGTCTTTGCAAGTCATGACACTTCTTATTAGTCATAGAAATGACCCTCCAATGTGCGAGTTGGGGATTGCAGGGACAGTGACAAAATGTTGTGTAACAGATGTAACAGAGAAAACTTATATTACCCAACAAATTATGGAATCACATGAAAACTTTGTTCAAATGCACTTGAAGAGTGAAAATAAAAAATTGTGATTGCCTCTAAGGTCCAAAATTTTGGAACCCCTCCAATGTCTAATTTGTGTCCTTTTATTTATGCTCCCTATCCTAACTGTACTAACTTCTTCTAGTTAATTACAAACTGATTTTGAAACAGTTTTTCAACTGTCTTTTTAAAAGGTTTTTTGTAATGACTAAATTACAAAAAAGGATGTTGCTTTAATATTATAAAAAATATATATTATTATTTTTTTATTTTTTATTTTAAATAAGACTGACACCCTTATTGAATTTTAAATATAAATTTTGAGGTTGATCTTTTTAATTGAATGCACGTCGCACATATCACAACGTGAGGGCCTAGTACTTGCAACGAACGTTGATTTTTCAAAAATTGTAAACTTCCCACGGTGGAACTCCTGGTGGTTCCCAGAATGGGGAGAGGTGCTTCTGTAATCAATTAACATCGTTGATTTGTTTGATTGGCGGTATGAGAAAAAAATCCCTGGAACCACTCACTGCAATAAACCTCATGTATTTTGTCCTTTTGGGAGTCCATTTGATCCGAGCAGGACCATACAAGTCATTGATTTTACGTAGAATGATAACCCATTTTCTTCTCGTTGACTGCATTTAATTTTAATGATTAAATATCTGGTTGATCCTATGGATAAGGGCTTGAATCTGGAGGTACATATGTCTCCACAATGATATTTTCATTTTTACCATTGGTTTCCATCATTCTATTCACAATGTCACCATCTACACCCCCCTCTCTTGGTAGCTCCCGGAAGGATTTATTTGGAAGCACTCTTTTGTGTCCTAGGAAGTGTAATGCAGAATTGAGGTTTTAGGAATTTGTCTACATCTCCATCTGGATGCAAAAAAGGAACATTATAACCAGGAAAAATTTCTCTGAGGTGATCAACATCAAGAAATGTGTCCTTAAAATTGACAATTTTCAAAGTATCGGCATACAGGTCCACTATGTAGCACTGGGATTTCTTTATCCTAAAAAAATGTCATGAAACCATTCTAGAACAATACAGGCTCCATTCATTAGATCCCTAATTGACTCAAGGATGGATTTAAAATTATTTTCCTTTGGTTTTATTCTCATCATAACATTGAAGGTCTTGTATTTATCTTCTTGATGCATTATCACACTAATGGTATCCTCTTTGATAACAAAAGAATAAGAACATTTGTATTCTCCAAACAAACATGTAGATTTTCTAGTTCCTGAAACATCTAATTTCCCAAAGCAAACAAAATGTGCCTTCAATTATGCTTCCGATGGCAAGGAAAATCCCTATGGAAATTTCATACAGAGTGTCATTGGCTCCTTAGGAGTTTTATGATAATTAGATTATCGGCTAGTCTTCTTTAGTTGTTGAACTCGTTCTTTGGAATCACCTGCAGACATGCCAAATATTCTGGTTGTAGTTCTCTTTGAGCCAAACTTATCTGGAAAACTAGATGCCTCTAATTTATTTATTGTTTTTTAAGAACTATTTGTCTGAGTATCAATTTTCCTTTTCTTCCATTCCCTTGCTCGAGTGTCTACTTCGTGCTTCTGGTTCCTGATAATACTAGAAATCTTAGTAATGGATTTTGAATTAGAAGACATGTCAATAAAAACCCCATTTGACCCTGAATGGACCACTACATTGATAGATGCAAGCTCAAAATTATCATTTTTATCACCTCGCGTCCTTGTATTACCTCTGCCTCTTTCTTGTCGTCTTCATCTTCAATATGAATACAAGGCTCGACATTCTTAGATGTTTCTCCTATATATGATGAAGCTTGAATTTTATCATATGTTAATGAACTGAAAATAAAAAATTATTGGCATATTTACTCTGGGTGGCCTCTTTCAATGCCATATAATGGATCTACTGCAAGGAACAATAAATCCTCCACAAGTTAATGAAGAAGAGATACAGAACATGCCAAATCCACATTTCTCTAAATGACATTTAGACATTTCTCTTGATATGACAGTAAAGTTTAACATCCTTGATCATCATCTTTAATTCCATCCCCTTCATGATGACGAGAAGCATGAATAACATCAGCTAGAACTCTAGAGGCATCCTTCACTAAACCAACAAGATGTTGCAAGTCACCACTCACTGTAATCTACTTTTTAAAAGACATTTGATTAGAACATGAATTCATTGCTTTCCATGGGAGAATGTTTGGCAATGAATTAATTTCATCATGAATTTTTTCTCTTAATATCTTCTTCCCAAACATCTAATATAAAATGGGAAAAGACTCAATAGTTGGTAAAACATCCACCATTGCTTCATTTGCAGACATTAAAAAAACTCCAATAGCCACATTTATTTTTCTTCCTAAATACCTTTCATTAGTTTCAAATATTCTTCCAATGGAGGTTGTTTCAGAAGCTATGTGAATATTTCCAACATCTTCATGTGTCCTGGATCAAAAGGTGAAAGATGACTAGGGAAGCTGCTTCCCCAACCAAGTAAAGGATGGTACTTATCATTTTCAAAAACGTCATTATGTGCAATATTATCTGATATTTGTTTCTCATCACGTTGACAATGATCATTACTATACTCAAGCTGTGAGTTTGAAGACTCAGAGAAAAGACAGCTCAATTGAGAAATACGTTTGATTTATGACAGAAATAAGAGATCCGATAATTACATATTTGTTACTTCCTTTGACAGATACTTATCTGGCTATTGAGTCATGTCCCATTCTCCAGCATACTGTTGAAGCAGTACAATTCAAATTTACAGTTATCCAAGGACCTTCTCTAGTGGGACTAATTTGAATAACTCCACCTTTTATACCAAACAAACGGTTCTTGGTTTTAGTTCATTAGTATAAATGGATGAAATAAACTTACCACATCTTATTTTCCCTTGATGTGCCCTTATTTTATTTCATACAAAAATGAACTAAACATTCATTGAATTTGACTCTGCATTTGACTCTCTAAGACATATCTTGACAAGCATCTACAAAATTCTTCAATGTTTTGGATTTCTTTGATAATAAAACAGGCATACAATGACAATGTTTATCAATAGCTTCTCCTGCAACAACACCACAAGACAATTCACTACTACATTTGATATTGACATCAATGAACTTTTTTTTTTTAGTGTAACTGAATTTATAGGATTTTTTTATGCATCATAGTTGGGTAAGACATGAGTATGATCAGTTTTTGAGATACCCACACAAGTTTATTTTCCTTATGGTCATTGTCACATAAGTTAGATACATTGACTAAAGTCACACATTTTCCCATAAAGAAATAGCCACTTTAATAATTCAGAGTCTTCTTTTGAAAATGTTTAGCTGGCAAACATAAGCTACAACAGATACCTTGAGAGTCAAACAACGTTGGATTGGCTGGTTGAAAATTGGGTGAAACCCTAGGTGAAATTTCTTATTGATCGATCATTATGGGTTTATCAAAGTCATTTCAGACAAGGAAAGAGTCTTGGACATCACTAGAGTTGACCAAATGGTGTTTTACCAACGTGTAAATCAAACCATGATGAAACAAAGGCCACTCAGGATTCTTACATTCTCCTTAGTAAGACTTTGACATTTTAGAGAGGCTCTTAAACCATTAACAAACATATATGGTACATAAATACAAACCCATGTCTTCCTTCACAAGTGATAAATTTCCTAAAAAAATGCAGTAAGTCATTCCATTTGGGTTTAAGCGAACTAACTGTCATACCTTTCACATTGTATGAGCAGCTCTTGGAAGCTATAATTCTCGCCATGGGACCTTGGGCACTTGATGCAGGGCCAACCCCTGCAATACCCAGAATCACACTTATGCATGTAAAAATGCAATTTATAATTTCTTGCCAATCAAATCCACTCACTGGAAATTTCACTCATGCGGAAGCTATGGTTATAAAACTAAACAACCATGATTATAGAACCATTTGAAATACCCACCATATGATTTTCTCTAATTGACATTGAATTTCAAACAAATTCCAATATAGGCTTCCCTTTCAATCACGGAGTTAAAAACTCATTATTTATTTCACCCACAGCTTACTATTCCATATCTGAATATATATGTTAGACTTTTGGAGAAGTTTCAATTATTAACATAATTTAACATTGAGTCCACAATTCGACTTTAATTAAACCTCCAAATCTCCAACACACAGCAACTTTCCTACCTTTTGATCTAATGATGGGCGCATCGTTCTCATTCAAACTTCAGTGTCTAATTAACTTATGTGCTATCTCACTTCTAACTTCTGAACAGCCAATTAGATCTTCGACCAAATGCAATCAAACTAAGTTTCGATCCAACCTTCTTATACGTAGAACAATTATACGGAGAACCTTCAATTGATTGCTCTCACGGCGCCTTCGTTGATCTCACTCCATATCCTGCGTGCAACCTTTCACTGCATAACTCAGATTTATTATAAGTCAAATAACATTCAAACATGACTTACCAGTACATTACATTCATCTGCCAATGTGCGCGTTGGCCCACACGTCAAAACTCGACCGATACCAAGTTTTCATATGGTTCAACATCGCCCTTTTTCCTTCTCAACGCATTTACTGACAACATGACTGTGCGGATTTCCTTGAATTTGCAATGTAAATCCTCTGCATCGACTATCCAACATCACATACACTCAGATTGTATTAACGCCGCTTCAGTTCCTTACTGACAATGTTTACACCAATCTCAACGCAGAATCTGCCTAATCTTCAACGCAGAGTCTGCCTGCATGTACTGAATTGTCACACACACAATTTTAAGCAGATTATACCAAATAACCAACCGCTGTGAATGACTTGCACCTTTTCTTAACGCTTTTCATTACATTAACAACTGGAATCGATATCAACACCATCAACTAAATAGATTTGTGTTTTCATTCAACGGATTCAGTACTCCTCTCTGGCACGATTTCTTCTGCGTCCAGATTGAAATCAACCTCTGCACATCGACTTAATCAGCGCTAAAACAGGTTAAACTGCTTCAATTCATGACTTTTCTAGATTTTAATTCTTCATCACTTATAATTTAACGACTTTTCCAGGCCCATGAATAATTTGACTTGCATTTCTTCTATACAATTGCAAACGTCAATTCACTGTAGAATAACTTATACACAAAAATCGAACCTTTAAATATTGTTCCTCCATCTGGACTGCTAAGAACTCATCAAACAGATCAATGTTTATGGACTGACATTGAAACCTTAGTGCATTCACATCCATTCAATGATTATGGATTGGGTTTTAATATGAAAATTGACATGAATTTACAATATCGAATTTTCCCTGATCTGTTAATAGCAAACGAAATTCAAGAGAACCAGAGTTTTATACAATGATTCACACAACTCGCAGACTCAAATGCATTAAAATACACCTTTTACGCAGAGATTTAATGCCTTTTACATTCAATGATTATGCATAGTGGTTTTCACACAAAGTCGATGTGGATTCAAGCATATCGATCATTTCTTCATTAATTCAATAATGGCATGAACTTCAGAAATAAAATTCTGTATTAAATACATACAAAACTTACATAAATCTCCTTCCTTGGCCTGATTTCCAATCACTGGCCCTTTACAGTTGCCCGAAGGCTTGCAAGTAGAAACCTGCTCTCTACTCACACTCTCACTCCCCTCAGTTCTTCAACTATTCAAGTGTATTTTCCTCACAAAAACCACTCATATTTATACATAGAAATGAATTTAATTCACTCCAAAAATCTCTCCACCTAATCCTCAACTAAATCTATTTTAAATATATTTTAGGTGTGGACTCAACAAAGTCCCATACATAGAATTCCTACTCCCTAATTTTGCTCCTAATTATATTTCTCTCATATCCTTTTAATTAATAAAAGAATATTTACAAAATCCTCACTTTTATAATTTATCTCCTATTTTATTTTAAAATAACAAATTAATTAATAAAACAATTAAAATATCACACCCCCCTTTATTCCATATAAAAAAATGAAAATTGGCCTTGATGCTCTTGCATCAGCACTAGACAATTTTTCAATTAATACTTACATTTTATGGAGAGGCGAGTTGCTTTAATGATAAATCCTATGTCTACCCCTATATCTACCAACCATGGTTTCTGGCCATTAAAAGTGGTGGTGAAAGCCTTAACCACTTGGTCATTGTAACCCTGGAAACACTGAAAAAAATCCCACCAACCAACTTCTTGAAAAAGAGCAATATATTCCTCATAGGATTGTATAATATCACCTCCAACGAGTTTTTTCGGATTACAGGAGGCATTCTGATACATTCGTGGGAAGTTAACAATGATCTTTCTGAGGAAACATATGACACAAGCCTGGTAAATTTTTATTGAAAAATCCTAATCATAGATCACTAAAACACATAGAGTAAAGACTAAGCCAAAATGCAGGGTATGCAAGAATGAAACCAAAAGCATCAGGATAACCCACTAGAAAAATACTGACAGTACTGAAGTGAAATGATATTAATCACATAATAACCACAAATAACAATGTCCAAGACCCTTTCGATCACATGACCAATGTCCAGGTATTCAAATCTATGATTGCCAAATTGGTATGTTAAGCCCATGTCATTGTCCAAACATATGGTCCATTCGACAACACATAATCCTAAATCTTAATTAAACCCTTCCAAAGGATCCATCGTATAAATGCATCATAATTTTTCCATCGGTAAATTAATAACAAAAAGAACACATGTACATGGAATCAGGTTAAATCACCTCGAGCCATAATAAAAACCATATGAACAATAGTCATTGAAATAAATTATGTAGGATGAAGTTATAAGGCTTAAGGTTGAACCATTCAATACAACATGAAAAATAAACAACATATAATATGGCTGTATGTTACATGTTACAACAAGGTCCCGAAAATAATTAAATAATTGATCATCCAAACCATAAAGCATATAAATCACCATGTCATGAGCTGATTTCCAATCCAAATCAAGGGCATAGGAACTTGTGTGAGACAAAAATCACAGCAGCATAGTTGATCCAAGGGAACCATAATGTTGTCTAGTTTATTCATAATGATATTAAAATAATATAATGTGAATGAAAGTTTGAGAATAATATTGGATTGTCCAAACAACACTGGTATATTTCAACTAATTATAGTTAGGATTTGGAAATTATATTTAACCTCATATGAGATCATCATCAAGTTATGAATCAGTGAAAATAAAACCGTGTCAAAGTGTAAAATAAATGCACACTCATCACACAAGAGTAAAGTTTCTACTTTAAAAACTTAATCATCCTTCCAGGTTATGAAAGTAAAGGTGAAAAAAAGCCAAAATACACACAAAAATGAAAAGAGTAGCCCATTTCATTTGTTAATTGATGACTCACTCGACAAATCAATATTCTATGGCTACAAATATGTATAATATAAAGTAGGTATAAATCAGATGTTGCATAAAAAATAAATTCCAAATGAACTGATATTTGATTATTTTCATTCAGCTTAGAAGTGATTGAAATCTTATTGTTCAGAAAAACTTGTTCATGAGTTGCATAAATATACATAAACTTAAATAAAATCCATTATAATTCATATATTTTTAGAGAATTTATAAACAACAAATTCAGAAAAAGGAAATAGCTAACTGGTGAGGCAGTCTAATTATGACTTCAATACCACATGCATTGCCTCTGTCGCTAATCAAGTATACATAGCCTCGACAGGAATGCAATTTAACATTAATTCATATAACTTTATCCCACCGTTAGGATTTTTATTCATAAATTTCATTTGATTTTATGTATTTTTTAGTATTCGGTCAAATACCAGTGTCCTGGTTTAGTGGCCAGTTGATAACATTGTCATTCACGAAAGATTAGGAAATGAACAAGTTGGCTCATGATGAGACCTCTTGCTTTAAATTCGCATGGATGAAAGCCATCACCTAGCTTGGTGACCAAATATGGTGATGCCATTTCTCAACCATCCATTATCATGGTAGGTTGACTCGAAATGAGACCTCTTATCCTTTAGCCAATCTTGTTAACAATAACATAATTTAATAAGTAACCCCCCAAGGGATCTTTTAATAGGTGTGGAATAAGATATAAATAAAAAGAAAAATCCTTAAGATTAGTAGATGGTGTAAGAATTTTACCATCACCAACCTTGCACTAATTATACTATTTCTTAAAATTTTGTTGGTTGAGCAATGCATTATCTTAATATAATTTGGACTTAGGTAAAAATTGTTTCTATAGCAATGATTGTTGGGTCAATTTACTATTGTAAACTAACACAAGTATTTATTATCAATCCGAGTTAGTGGAACTTAGAAGCATCCCCAAAGTATATGGGTTTCAGTTGTGATCAATTTAGAAGATGGTTTATTGATGATTAGAAAAATGCATATTACAAATATAAATTTAACTTAAATAATTTCTAAATTCTAAACAATAGATTAAGATACATGAAGTAATAATTGAAGAGGATCTTCACTAAAAGAGGTCCTAGTTGTCCTTCATCATTTATTTCATTTATCATTAATGCTATTGTGAAAACAGGAACTTAACTAAACAATAGATTAAGATACATGAAGTAATAATTGAAGAGGCTCTTCACTAAAAGAGGTCTTGGTTGTCCTTCATCATTTATTTCATTTACCATCAATGCTATTGTGAAAATAGGAATTAAGAAAAGAAGGAAAGATGAATCTTAGTTTTGAACTCTTAATCAGATAGAAGAAGTATTTAACTTAAATACTAGTTTGTCTCTTTGTATGCAGAATAGAAACAAGATTAAGATCCATCAGCAATCAAAGCATGTAAAGGCATGTAAAGATGAATTCTAACTGAAAATATTGATTAGATAGAAAGAGTGCTTAACTTAAACGCTTGTTTTTCCTTTCATATGCAGGTTAAGAATGATCATTAGATTCATCAATGCTTGAAAATAAACAAATTAAACATAAGCAAACTAATTCAGAAATTGCATCTACGAAATAAACTAAGAAGTGCACTTAGCTCGGTGTGGGGGCCCTCCACCCTTGCCTCGCACACTAAAGGTAAATTCAGCTACTTAAGACTTCAATCAATCAACCAGCATGTAACAACATCAAAATATGATAGAACATATCTTCAATTATGTCTCCAAGTCTCAAAAATAATAATAATAAGGCATACAAGTTCCATATCCAAGCCTTCAAAGTTTGTGGCTTAAATAGATAAAATATCTAACAAACTAATCTAAAATAGCTCAAGTATTCATAACTATCTTTATCCTACCATATCAAGTCGAATTCATCTATCAAATCCATCATAATCTATAAAATCCCACAAAATAAGAGTTTTGACCTAGTTTCTAGGGATCCTCCTTAAAGACTGGTCATGTTTGACCGCCTTTGACTGGGCCTATTAAATCTCAATCTGACTGTGCCAACATGTGTACCCTTATTCTTAGTTCTCAAGCTTTCTAGAAACATATCCAACTCGAGCCCAAGTGTATTGCACATATTCAAACCATAATGCTATTACGGAAATTTCTGCTGTTGTCCAAAAATGCACTTAAATTCCAATTTTTACAAAAACATCTAATAATTGAAAAAAATAAATTAAATAACTTTATATGCATCTTTGGGTCAATTTAAGGTGTATATGATGGTAAATATATGATAATATGGAAAAATAAGGTGTATTTCCTAAATAAAAAGAGATAAAAAAAAATGAGGGCCAACATCTCCCCCAAACTGACGATCAAGCATGTCCTCATGCTTGTTGTTTCCTCTTTAACCATTGAAGCCTTGGTGTTGATCCCATTCCTGATCTTGAAACCTCATGATGTGTTGTGTACAAAATAGAATTCATATCTTTTCCCTACTCTTCCTTATAGATGGAGGTTTTAACCTTTTGTTTCTCATACTTAGCTTTCTAGGAGTTTTTCTCCTGAAGCCACCTGAATGCTTATGTATAGAGAAGATTTTTTTTGTTTTTTAACTTTCTCATTTCTTCACTTATATTCTCATTCTCCTTATCCAATTTCTCATTGGTTAGTTTATAAGTTTCATTTTCCTCCTTCAAGTGCCTCTCCATGATTTTTCTTATCTCTAAGCTATTAGTCAACTCTCTCACTTTGGAAAGGTTTTGATCTTCCCCCATTGAATCTTTGGAAACTGAAGCAGCTTGCACTTCATTGTTTTCAAAGTAGGAATCTTTATCTATATGATTCTCATACACTTGTTGTTGTAATCTTTCAAGGATTTCATTTTCATGTTTTGTTATAAGAGAAGTTTCCATGACTTGTATTTCTAGTTCTGTTGAATGCTTATTTTTTTGTCTCTTGGAAATAGTCAAAAATGATGTTTCTTTTTCTAACATAACTGTCTCCTATTGTTTCTTTGACCTTGTTTTAGGATAAAGAGATGAATGCACAATATTCCTTATTTCTTCTATGGGTTTAAGTTTGTTTTCCACAACTTGTTTTACAAACTCATTTTCAACCAAGAAATTTTCCCAAACCATCCCTTTGACTTTCAACTGATAATCAACAAGAATTTTGATAAGTTCATGATGAATAAATTGAGCCTCTTTGGGTTTAGTCTTTGATTTTATGCTTTCAATCATTTTCATCAAGTTTTTGTAGAATAAATAGGGCATAATTATCCATATATCCCCTTTGATATGTTGTACTAACCTGACATGATAAAGGTGTACTACACTAAATCTATTGTCACAAGTGAAGAAATTTCGAATTATCAATACTAGTTCTACCCATGGTTCATTTAACCCTTCCTTTGGGATCCCTTTTGATCTATCCAAAGAACCCTTCCTATTTTTATCTAAGAAAAATGCCCATCCCTTGTCTTTAAAATGTAAGCCCTTGTGATATAATTCACCTGAAGATGGTAAATCTAGAGCTTCAAAGATATACTCTGAAGTCAAAGGGATATGTAAGCTACCCACCGTGGTTTCATTATGTCTAAAGTTATTTACAAATTCTCTTGTGACCTTCTCATTATGACCATTGAAGTTTTGGAGAAAACCTATTAACCCTAACTGATAAAGTTTTTCCACTGTTTCCCTACTCCATTGTTCTATTTGGAAGTCTTTAGGTTCTTCTCTTGAGGCCATTTGGTCTGAGAACCATTTTATATAACCATCTACCGTCATTAACTTCATCTTGTAAATAAAAATGTCAGCACTAGATGTAATCATGGTAGTAGGCTTACCTTTTTGCTTCACTGCCTTTGTCAATCAATGAATCTTCTGTTTTTCTCTTTTGAAGAATGTGAGCTTACTGTAAATGAAAAAAATAATTTGATAGAAAGGTTTCAAGAAAACATAAGTTTATGTTTCTAATATTATACCCTCTATTTAATTCGATGTTCTCCTTAAAAACAATCTATGTCTTTGTTTTGTAAAATAAATTGGAATGTGTAAAAAAATTAAACAACAATGCTTTTCACCCATCAATTGCATATAAAATTATTTCCAAAACATTGCATTTAGACTCACTGTGTATACAACAGAAAAACTCCAATTATCTCATCTAAAAATTCATGATAGATTCACTATTTCTCTTCATCATTCCTCATACTCTGTCTTCTGTCATAAAAAACATGTCTAACTGTCTTCCACTCTGTTTTAAATATTTAAACTAAGTGTGCTAGAACAAATCTATTACACAACTTAATAACAACCTCACTGTGAAATTTTAATTGAAACTCTCACTCTTTGTTTTCCATTTAAAATGAAACACTGTATGTGAGGATGTGTCGAGCCTCCCTATCTTGTGCAATAACCTTTGTGATCCTCTTCTCGGATCTTCGTGATCTTATTTCAGTTGAACTGAAGTTTCAACCCACGGAAATCTCATTAAAATATTCATTTATTAACTCACTCAACAAAATATTTCGTTGTTTTGACTGATTTCAAAGTATTTTTTGAAAGGTGCCAACAAGTTTTTGAATGGTGTCAATGCAAAACACAACGTAATGACAGGCTTACAAATCAAATGAAATTACTCCCTTTTATAACTCAAAGTTCATTGACACAATCCCGAAATTGTTTAAACAATAAAATCGTCATTAACTTCTTACCTTCACTTCCACAGAATTCTACTTCCTAATAGCTCGCCTAAGCAATAAGTTTTCTAGATTCGTGGCTTTGAAAGCTCTAGTTAGCTTCTTATCACTCCATTTCTTCACTATATTCTCTGTCTCTTTCTTCTATGTTTAATTACTTATTTTTCTCTCGGCTTCCTCACAGTTTTCTCTCTGTGTTTTGATTTCACAAGGTTGTAGATACGAGGGCGTGCTTTGACTGCATGCTCCTTTATCTCACTGTGCCTCTCTGATGGCAATGATGGTGAAAATGTTTGGAAATGACCATTTCGGATCTCTGTAATGGCGGAAATGGTCTTGACAGTGGCAGAAATGGTCTTGACAATGGTGAAGATGGTTTCATATGTTTTACACAGTGCTATGTAAACACATTTGAAAACATTCTAACCGTTCATCAACTCATTTAACTGACCCATGCACGTCTTTTCTTCTTTGACTATCGTGTTGGTGTATATTCGTCCTTCTATGCAACTTCTTCATGTTTTGTGTTAATGACTATGTTCATTTCCATTACTCGCATTATCTCCATGCATTTTTGCGGCATCATTCTTCATTATCATATGTTCTCTCCTTTCATCTCTCCACTACATGCATTCAATCTCATCATAGCTTACCGTATGCCATCATAGCCATGCACTTAGTTTATCTCCGCATCATTCCTTAGGTTAGTAATTGCACTCATTTGTTTGCATTACGTTTGCTCCATTACCTTAGTTCATTTTCTCATATGATTGCGCTCATTTCGTTTTGATTTTCAAAAATAATTGCACTATATCATATGCCTTTGCTAAATATCATATGTCTTTTTTAATTGAGTTATATATCTTTTGAAATTTGGTTTTTGCTGTTGTTATTTAATTTTTAAAAATTGACTAATGAAATAGTCAAATTTTTAAAATTAAATGTTTATGATAATACTAACATTTGTTTATTGTTTTGTAGGTCTTCCAAGAGTCTTCCATAGGTTCAATATTTGACCTTTTGTTCATAATTTTCTTTGTTTAGGAAATAAGATAGGGTATGATATGAATAGGTTATGTAATGTTTTGAATAGTGGTATGGATATAAATGTGGATACAATAGGGTTAATTAGAATAATGGTATGAAGAGGGTTATAAATGATAGAATGTAGATGAAAATATAGGAGATGTAAATGAAATTTAGGGAATGTAAATGAAATGTAGGTAAAGATGCATAACCAGTATCAAATCAATTTGTCCAATTCTAGAATATTTCGAAAAAAATTGAAAGTTTAAGAGCAATTTTTTTACTCACTGTACATGTGTACTCCCTTTTTGACGTTTGATGATGATCGACATTATGTTTATTGTTACGACAGCTCGTGTAGACTTTGTAGAGACTTTATTTATTCTTGCATCTAATTTGATTTAGAATAATTATTGTTCAGGTCCCTTCTGCAGGTTAAACTTTGACATTTTCAGGTCCCATATGCTATGATCTTCTCAGGTCCCTTCTGGCGTAATTTTACAATGATGTCAAGTCCCTTCTGGCGTGATGTACAATGATGTTCCATATTTGAAAATTTATTATGTCATAATAATTCAAGTCCCTTTCTGAAATGATCGACATTGTGTTTATTGTTACAACGACTCTTGTAGACTTTGTAGAGACTTTATTTCTTCTTACATCTGATTTGATTTAGAATAATTATTGTTCAGGTCCCTTCTGCAGGTTAAACTCTGACATTTTTATATCCCATATGCTATGATCTTCTCAGGTCCCTTCTGACATGTTAAATTTTTAGGTCCCTTCTATTGTAATTTTATAATGATGTCAAGTACCTTCTGGCGTGATGTATAATGATGTTCCATATTTGAAAATTTCTTCTGTCGTAATAATTCAAGTCCCTTTCTGAAATGATCGACATTGTGTTTATTGTTATAACAGCTCTTGTAGACTTTGTAGAGACTTTATTTCTTCTTGCATCTGATTGGATTTAGAATAATTATTGTTCAGGTCCCTTCTGCAGGTTAAACTTTCACATTTTCATGTCCCATCTGTTATGATATTCTTAGGTCCCTTCTGACATGTTAAATTTTCAGGTCCCTTCTGGCGTAATTTTACAATGATGTCAGGTCCCTTCTGGCGTGATGTACAATGATGTTCCATATTTGAAATTTTCTTTTGTCGTAATAATTTAGGTCCCTTTCTGAATAATTTTTCAACAATAATTCAGGTCCCTTCTATAAATTTTGAATGATATACCAGGTCCCTTTATGACTGTAGTTCATATTCCGTCTTCAATTCAGCTGCTAAAAACTATTTTCATAGTTTTTTTATTTCACACCTTCCCCCAAGTTGATGTTCTGACTTTCCCTCAAGTCTATAATGTCTTGGAGGGTATATCTGCAAAAATCTGAAGTAAATTAAGATAAAAACAAAAATATAATTCATATTGGCCAAACAAGTTGGTTTTCCGATATGAATTCGTGTTTGTATTGTGCCAGTTTCCTGGATTTTCACAACCAAACTCTTTTTATTATTTTTTATGTTTTTTTTTTACTCTTCTACTGGAATTATCGAAGGCATATTGCTATGATGCCCCATTATTTCCAAATCTAAATCCATTGAAATTTTTCTCAGAAAATCCTCTTTATTTATAGGCTTATTGTAGATTTTAATCCTATGTCCATTAACAACAAACGAAACAGATGCTTCATCAATTGTTTTTATCTTGACAGATCCATTGTCTAAGATTTATTCAATCCAATATGGCCCAAGCCAATGAGTTGTAAATTTTTCTTTGAAATCTTTGAACTTGGAGTCGAACAAGAGTGCCCAATCTCCTTTCTGAAACACTTTATTCTTTATGAATCGATCATGCCATTTGATCCTTTGTTCTTGGACAAGAGAAGTGTGTTCAATTGATTGTTGTCGAATCTCATCCAGTTTTTTTAACTGCATAATCCTTTCTTGTTGTCCTTGAGACAATTCCATCCCTAATTCTGCTGCTAGCTTGTATGTATGTATTTGAAACTCAATGGGTAATAGAACTTCTTTTCCATACACTAAATGATATGGACTGAACCCAATAGTGTTTTTCCAAGTTATTCTATATGCCCATAATGCATCTTTCAACTTTTATGACCAGTCCTTTCTGTTCATTTTTACAGTCTTCGTCATAATGTTTTCTAGGAATTTGTTTGTTGATTCCACATGTCCATTGGCTTGAGGATGATACAGAGTTGATTTTCTGTGTTTAATCTTGAATTTCTCCGTAATATCTCGAACAAGTTTTGATGTGAATTATACACCTTGGTCAGTTACTATCTGTCTCGGAACTCCATATCTCACAAATATCTCTTCAAACAAAAAAGACACAATAGTTTATTCTGTACATACAAGGATGCAATTATTTCCATTGGATGGAGGGTTGATTGTTACCAAGAAATCTAAAGCCCGATGTTCAAATGGTTCAATAAGTACTTGTGGCTTTAATGGCATTTCATCTGATGCCACTAGTCTACCAATTATTTGGTAGCTATCACATCTTTTGACATAATTTCTGGAGTCCTTGAAGATGGATGGCCAGTAGTAGCCAAGCTTCAGCACTTTGTATGTTTTCCTTTTATCTTCAAAATAACCACCACATGGTTCATCATGACAAGCTTTCAAAATTTCAATTATTTCATCTTCTCTTACACATTATCTAATCATTAAATCAACACCAGTATAAAATAGATCTCCATTGACCTAGATATACCTGACACTTTATCTAATTATTCTTCATTTCTATTTGTTTGTGTAGTGAGATAGTAGGATATCAGATGATAAATAGTTAGCTAAATCTGCAAACCATGGAGTTTTGACATTTATAGCAGATACATGTTCATATGGAAAATTTTCTGATACTGGGTCTAGATCACCAAGTGAATTTAATATTGACAGAAAGTCGGAAACTTGGTTATCTTTTCCTGGGCAATCTTGTACAGTAATATTAAACTCTTGCATTAATAACAACCACTAAGTTATTCTGCCATTTGTGATTGATTTATTCATTAAATATTTTATAGCAGAATGATCCGTGTGAATATAAACTTGATAGCCTGTTATATAATGTCGAAATTTATTTACGACATGTACGACATCTAACATTTCTTTTTCCGTAACAGTGTAATTCAATTCTGCTGGTGTTAAGCTTTTACTGATGAATATGTAGCATAATTGAATTGATTCTCTTTTTGTCCAAGTGATGCTCTAATAGCTGTATCAGATGCATCAGTTGAAATGTGAAATGGAAAAGACCAATTAGGTCCTAGAAGAATGGGTGCAATTGAAAAATTTTGTTTTAATTTTTCACATGCATGTTGATAGTTATCAGTCCATTGGAATTCTACATCTTTCGCAAGTAACTTGTTACTTGAATAATGGCAAAGCTATTTTACTGAAATTTTCAATAAATCTTCTATAGTAGCCTGCATAACCCAAGAAACTTCGAACTTCTTTTTGTGTTGTAGGTGGTGTTAAATTTACAGTGACCTGAATTTTTGCTGGATCCACTTTAATCCCTGAAGAAGAGATATGGTGTCCCAACACTATCCCCTCAGTGGACATCATAAAACATTTTTCATTACTGAGTGATAGGTTTGTCTAAATGCATCTTTTTAACACTTTTTCAAGATTTTGTAAAAAATAATCATATGTTGTACCATACACGGTGAAATCATCCATGTAAAATTTCACACACTCATGAATCAAATCAGCAAAAATAGCAAGAACTGCTTTTTGAAAAGTAACGGGTGCATTACACAAACCGAAGGGTAATACATTGTATGCATATGTTCCCTAGGGGCATGTGAATTTTGTCTTATATTGATCTTCTAATGCTATTTTTATCTGATTATATCTGCTAAATCCATCCATAAATGAGAAGAATTTTTTTCCAGCTAATGAATCTAACACTTGATCGATAAATGGTAAAGTAAAATGGTCTTTTAATGTAGCTTTGTTGAGTTCTCTGTAATCCACGTAAATTCTCCATTTCCCATTTTTCTTAGGTACCACAACTAAGGGTGAAACCCATTAACTATCTGAAATAGGATAGATAAATCCCACTTGTAACAGTTTCTGTAATTCTTCTTTCACTATTTCCTTCATCATGGGGTTCATCTGTCCTTGTGGTTACCTTACAGGTTTTATTTCTTTATCAGTGTAAATGTGATGGATGCATATTTTTGGATGAGCATGTCCTTATAATCCCAGGAAAAAGCTTCTGAATATTTTTGCAATAATGTTATTAGCTTTTCCTCTTGTGATGATTGTAAGTTGTTACCAATATTCAAATGTCTTTCAGGATTGATTTCAATGATTTTGTTGTTGGAATTGGTAATTAAATTTACAGGAAAAATGCTTTCAAATGTATTTCGCAATGATTGTATTGTGCAATTTTCTTAAAAATATTCATTCAAAAGATAACTAGCAGCTTCATATTGAGTTATCCTAAGATGCTCTGAAAGATTTGGTTATGAGATGAATAGATCTAATAATTCCTCATTGTATTCCTCCTCTCTAAAATTGTAAACTTGATTAAGAATAAGAACATGTTGAAGTTCTTGTTGTTCTTTTTCATCAATCAATGATAATAAAGAAGGAGATTGAGCAAGAGAATATAATGGAATATGCTTTCTTTCATATCCATGTGCAATAATCATGCTTCCTGACCTGCATCCAATGTAAGCATCTACAGTAGCTAACCATGGTCGGCCTAAAATTAAGAGATGCTCTCCCAAGTTTGTTTTTGGCTGCAAAATCAAGAAGTCTACAAGATACTCCCATGAATCCAGTGAGACAATGATATCTTCTAGTATACCTTCTAGAACAACTTTAGATCTATCTGCAAGTTCTAAGACTGTAGTAGTAGGTCAATGTTGTTCAGATTCAAATGTTTCATAGTCTCTATTGTCATAAAATTGATAGCTACTCCCAAGTATATTAAGGTGTTTGGCACTGGAAATTTGTTAATCGAAATAGTAACCATAGGAATTCCTGGATCAACATATTTTTCAATGGTTATGTTTGTAAACATGAGACTTGAAAGACTTCCAATAACCTAGATTGTTGGTGGATCCTTCTTTCTTCGGTCAGATTTCTTAATGCATAATTCCTTTATTGTTTTTGCATATATTAGAATGTCTTTAATTACCTGCAATAAAGGAATTTTAACATATGTTTTTTTCAATTCATCCAGAATACTAAATTCAGGGAGAGATATTGGAATGTTTTGTTGTATTAATCTCTCTAGATATGGTGGAGTTTGTGTCATGATATCTTTACCCTTGTGAAGGTTGGTTTTGATATTTTTGTGGTGGCCAAGCCTGCCATGGCATTGGTGTATTCCATGTGTTTTGAGGATACTAAAAATTTTGGGGATTTTGTTGAGGGAACTATTAAGGAATTCTTGGTTGCCAAGGTCTCCTTGGTGCCATATAGCTGAGAGAACCTACTCCTTGTACTTCTTCTCCTTGCAATTCTTTTAACTTTGGAAATTTTTTTGTTGCATGATTTTTTGTGCATATTCCACATACTTGTATACCTTTCAAAGGACATTCCCTGAGTGGATTTTTTTGTCTACACTTTGGACAGAAAATTGCTAAGATTTCATCTTGCTCTTCTTTCTTTTTCTTAGCTTTCAAAACATCTACTTGTGTACCCAAAGTGCTCAAGAGATCTGTCTTAAAATTTTCTAACAGGCTTCCTATCTCTACTCTTGTTACTGCACTTGCTACATATTTGGAAGCTTTTGATGAAATATCTATTTTTCCACTCTTGGTTCTTCCCCTAGAGTATTTTTGACATAATTCAAAATTTTCTTCAAATGGTAAATTAGAAATATCTCATTTTCCCATTACATTAAGAATGTCTAAATACTCATCTCTAATACCCTTTAGAAAAATAGTGTGGATGGTATCAAAAATAAGAGAATGATGTTTGGATTTTTGTAAATTTTAAAGGAATCTTTAAAAATATTCCTCCAAACTTTCATCTTCTTGTTGGGACATTCTGAAAAAGTCTTCTTTCGAGTCTCTAGCCCTGCAGTAAGCTTGATACTTTTTAAGAAATATTTTATTCATATCTTCCCAAGAAGCTATTATGTGTTCTCATAATCCCATAAACCATTTCAAGGCTGCAACTTTTATAATAGCAGGAAAAATTCGAAGCTTATGTGTATCATCAGTATATCCATATGTTCTACACAAGATGTCAAACTCAAACATGAATGCATTAGGATATTATGTTGACATTCCATAGAAATTAGGAAATATTGAAGGTGGAATATTCTTCATTTTTATTTATTCTCCAAGTATTTCTCTTGCATCTAAAATAGGAAATCCAAAAGTAGTTTTCTGGTCATTGTTAACTTCTCGCTCATTTTCTTGTGTTCTCTGATTTTGGTTTTCTCTTCTTGCTTCTTCCTCTATGTTTCGAAGTGCTTCTACTCTTCTATCTTCTTATGCCTTTCTTTCCGCTTCAATTCTTCTTTCTTCTTCTCTTTTTCTTCGCCATTCCCTTTGTTGTCTTTCATATTCTAATATTTGTTCAGGAGTCATGTTTAATCTAGTTGATCCTTCTCCTTCTTCAGCCATTTCTTTTTCAGAGACTTGTAGTGTTTCAATAGGAGGTTGGCTTTGTATTTCTTCCCCTACTTTGATTTCCTCAAGGACAGGTTGCTCTAGTTGTTCAACAATTGTTTTTCCTATGTCTTTTTGTTTCCAAACAGAAGGAGGTTCTTTAGGTGATTTGTTTTTCTTTACCTCCAAGGCCGACAAGATTTGTATTTCAACTAAAGTAAATCTCTGTCCTAATCTTTATTTTTCCTCTAACTCTTCTATTGTAGGTTTTCCTGCAACCAGTGTTGTTAGTCATGTGGATGAATGAGTTGTTGGGGGGTTTTGTTTCACAAATATACCTTTTTTATCTCTATCTCTAGGCATAAGAAAACATTACTTGAAATAAAAACTATATTTTTGTTTTTTGTGGTGATTTTATATTGTTTTTTTTTCTTTTTTTCTTCCTATTTTGCCCGTTTTTGAAATATGCTTCCCCGACAATGGCACCAAAATGTTGGGTCAATTTATTATTGTAAACTAACGTAAGTATTTATTATCAATCCGGGTTAGTGGAACTTAGAAGCATACCCAAAGTATATGGGTTTCAATGTGATCAATTCAGAAGATGGTTTATTGATGATTAGGGAAATGCATATTACAAATATAAATTTAACTTAAATAATTTCTAAATTCTAATCAATAGATTAAGATACATGAAGTAATAATTGAAGAGGCTTTTCACTAAAAGAGGTCATGGTTGTCCTTCATCATTTATTTCATTTATCATTAATGCTATTGTGAAAACAGGAACTTAACTAAACAATAGATTAAGATACATGAAGTAATAATTGAAGAGGCTCTTCACTAAAAGAGGTCTTGGTTGTGTTTAATACTTTTTTAGATATCATCAATGCTATTGTGAAAACAAGAATTCAAAAAAGCAGGAAAGATGAATCTTAGTTTTGAACTCTTAATCAGATAGAAGAATTATTTAACTTAAACACTGGTTTGTCTCTTCGTATGTAGAATAGAAACAAGATTAAGATCCATCAGCAATCAAAGCATGTAAAGGCATGTAAAGATGAATTCTAACTGAAAATCTTGATTAGATAGAAAGAGTGCTTAACTTAAACACATGTTTTTCCTTTCATATGCAGGTTAATAATGATCATTAGATTCATCAATATTTTAAAATAAACAAATTAAACATAAGCAAACTAATTCAAAAATCGTAAATACGAAATAAACTAAGAAGTGCACTTAGCTCGGTGTGGGGGGCCTCCACCCTTGCCTCGCATACTAAAAGTAAATTCAACTACTTAAGACTTCAATCAATCAACCAGCATGTAACATCATCAAAATATGATAGAACAAATATTAAATTATGTCTCCAAGTCTCAGAAATAATAATAATAAGTCATACAAGTTCCATATCAAAGCCTTCAAAGTTTGAGGCTTAAATAGATAAAATATCTAAAAAACTCATCTAAAATAGCTCAAGCAGTCATAACTATCATTATCCTATCATATCAAGTCGAATTCATCTATCAGATCCATCATAATCTAGAAAATCCCACAAAATAAGAGTTTTGACCTAGTTTCTAGGGATCCTCCATAAAGACTGGTCATGTTTGACCTCCTTTGATTGGGCCTATTAAAGCTCAATCTGATTGTGCCAACAGGTGTACTCTTATTCTTAGTTCCCGATCTTTCTAGAAACATATCTAGCTCGAGCCCAAGTGTCCTGCACATATGCAAACCATAATGTTATTACGGGAATTTCTGTTGCTGTCCAAAAATGCACTTAAATTCCAATTTTTACAAAAAACATCTAATAATTGAAAAATATAAATTAAATACCTGTATATGCATATTTGGGTCAATGTAAGGTGGATATGATGGTAAATAGATGGATAATATGGCAAAATAAGGTGTATTTCCTAAACAAAAAGAGATAAAAAACGAGGGCCAACAATGATAAAATTTTCAGATATCTTGAACAAAAAAATATTTTTCTAATCAGATAAAAACTAAAGGAAACAATTCAGTGAGTTAGATCATCAACAGATAATATTTGTTCAAATTTTTCCTTAAATGAGATTTCAAACATAATTTTTTTGTTTCAAACTATAGACTCATCAAAACAAAATAGCAAAAGCAGAAATAAAAAAACCCAAGCAAAACATGATCAAATGAAAATATCGAAGCAATATTTACAAAATTAAAATTTCCTAAAGGGATTCAGGAAAAGTATTATTTTATATTCTTACCATTGACTGGAAGGAGTTATGACTGACCCTCCAGAGTTTGCAAGTGGAACGTGCTAGAGCCAATCTTTTCTTTAACAATGAAAGGCCCCAACCATAACCTCTAAAACTTTGAATGCTCCCCTTTCTCTTCGTGCACTTTGTCCCATTTAATAACCAAATCAACTACTTCAAAGTTTCAATCAGAATAATATTTTCCATCAAACCAACATATTACGATTTGTTGGTGTTGATACATATTTTGTTTAGATTTCTCTCTTCCTTCTTCTAATTTGAGTAAGGTATTTATTATGTTCTGCATGGTTGAAGATTCTATTTCTTGTACCTTTTGAGACAGTTGTAAATAATGTAGGAAAGTATTAGGAAGAATAATGGACTCTCTACCATGCACAATGAAAAGGTGATAATTACCAATTACAACTTTCGCAGTTACCCGGTCAACCCATAATGTGTTAAAGAGAGTAGTATGCCAATTTTTTTGATGCTCAGACATCGTTCTTTTTCAAGATTTTTAACAAAAAATTATTTGAAGATTCAGTAAGACCATTACCCCAAGGGTAATATTTCATTAAGTACTTAATTTTAATCCCTTTCTTTAAGGCATAAGAATTTAGTTCATAAGAGGAAAAATAAGACACATTATTGAAAACTAGTGGTTATGGGATACTGAAATGAGTGATAATGTTAGAGTCTAAAAATAATATTACCTGTTTGGTATTTACCACTCGTAAAGGGGTTTCCTCTACCCATATCATGATATAATCCGTAGTTGTTATTATATACATATGTTGTCAATATGAGGAAAGCTTCACAAGACCAATTATATCTAAGCCCCATTGTTGAAAAGGACTTTCAACAGTGATAGACAGAAGGGGAAAGGTAGTTTTTTAAGCCCCACCAACAACCTTTTGGCAGATTTCACACCTCCGGACCAAAGCGTGGGAATCCTTGTGTTGAAATTTGCAACAAGAAACGGTGAAATTGGCAACCAGAAATGGAATATAGAAAATGGCACCTGGAAATGGTACCATATGAGGCTTTTGATTTAATTTTACCTTAATTAAATTGGAAGAAAATTTTAATTTCATCTCATGACAAATTGTATTATTTAACTGAGTTGGGAAGCCTTAGTTAGCGTAGGAAATTCTAGTTGAGGTTCTAAGAGGATGCATGCAAAGGGATTTTCTATTTTTAGGGGGTCCAGATATAGTTATTTGTGAGTTGTAAATAGTTAACTCAAGTAATTGAGTTAAAATCAGTTTAACTAGTTCTAACTGAGAGATGATCTAGTGATAGGTACAATGAATTGAATATGATTTAATTCACAAGTAGTGATCAATCAGTTAACTGATAATTCACTATAAATAGTAGTTGCATGTTAGTTCTAACGAAGACCCAGTTGAGACTGAGGTTAAAGGGAAGAGATCTATTAGTTGTACTATTATAAAATTGTACAAGTCATGGATGAGGTCATCAAGAAGGCCCTGAAGGATTGCACAATAATTAATTGGTATTTTCCTAACTAATAGGGGCTCAATTAGCCCAAGAATTCGTAAGAAATGTAGGTCAGGCAGAGGCAAGCAAAAGTTTAATTACTTGACCGATTTTACTTAGATCGAAAGCCATATTCGAGCAGGATAGAAGTGAGATAGTCAACAAAGTGTAGAGGTTTCTCAGGATGGGAAATATCATTGTATTGTTTCATGATATTGACCATATGAAATATAGATATAGAGGGTTTTCGAGCAGTTTCTTTCCCCAGATACATCTTGTTTTGTGCAATTGGTTGTCTCTTTCTCTTACTTGTTATGTGATTGTGCGATCGTGTTTTGTTTCCGCAAATTGTAGAAGGATTCAGTATCTTGTTTTAGTAAATTATAAGATCAGATTGAATCCCATTGGTAGATTTTATAAACCTTGAATAAAGTGGGCTAGTAATATTCAACGCTTAGTACCTTGTGAGTAGTTATATCCCTACCAAAGTGGACAGTAGTAGGACCAGAATGGATTTTTTGTAGTATTTTCTAGGAATCCTCATGTTCCAAGAAATGAAGTAATACCCCATCATAGGTCTTATGGAAAATAATGTTATTCACAAACTTGAAAGGATTTAACTTAAGCCTTAACACTATTCTCTTATTTTCATCAAGATGAGGTGGTGATGCATTGTTCAATAGATAAAACATGATATCAGAATACCATGAATTTGGATTATCAGGCACACATAAAGCTCCATTTTTCATTAAATATAATTCATCATTAGAATAGGGATCTTGATCATGGAAATTAACAGAATCAACAACCAATTTGCATAGACCTTGACCCTTTACAATATAAGCAGGTTTTATTTCCAAGTTGTACTTTTGAAGGGTTGTCATCCAGTGTGCCCTATTTTCTCCTAACTCCTTCTACACTAGTATATTTCTTACTGTTGGTTAAGAAAAATTAACCTTAGTTTTATAATTCAGTAGGTAGGACCTAAAATGTTTTACTGCCTTAAAGGCAACAAATGATTATTTTCCAATCATTGAATAATTTAGTTTTTCTCCTTTAAGGGCATAGCTCGTAAAAGTGATTGGGATCTCATGCTCAAGCTCATTTTTTTGAGTAAGGACAACAACATATGCAAAATCAAAAGAAAAAGTGTAAAGTGTAAAATTTTTGGAGAAATATGGGATCATTAGAGCACGAAATTCAAAGATGGATTGCTTAGTTATGCAAAAGGCTTGTGTTTCTTGGTCTCCCCATTCCAAGTTAGAATTGTTTTTGACAAAATATTGAAGTGGTTTGATAATTTCAAAAAAATTGGCTATGAATCGTCTAACAAAATTAATCTTCCCTAGAAAGGATCACATGACATTTTTATAATTGGGGGTTGACAGACCATCAATGGCTTGAATTATTTCAGGATCAATCATTATGCCATCTTTTGAAATAATACATCCTTGAAATTTTCCTTTAGTCTATAGACTTTTTAGGGTTCAAAGAAAGACCAAACTTCTTGCATATTTCAAACATTTTTCTAAGGTGTGAAATATGGTCATGTCTCCTGTTGTAGTAAACAACGACATCATCAAGATATATGACAACAAATTTTTTTATTACTCCCTGAAAGGAAATCTTCATCACTCATTGGAAGGTTGCCCCAAAATTTATCAAACTAAAGGGCATATTTTTGTGGGGAATGTCCCTTCTGGAGTTCTAAAAGTAGTTTTCAATTGATCAACGAGAGCTACCATAACTTGGTTGTAGACTGAAAATTCATCTAAAAGAAACATCATTTCAGAGATAGAAACCCATTGTAGGATCTGCGCCATGAGAGGAACTGGGTAATTTTCCTTGTTGGAAGCTTTGTTTAAATTTATGAAGTAAACACAAAGATGAATGTATCTGGTTTTCTTCCTTATTGGAAATAGGTTTTCAACCCATTGTGAGTGGTAAACAGGGAAAATGATTTTCGCTACAAAAATCTTGTTAATTTCACTTTTGATAGTGGGTTCAAGACTGGGATGCATCTTCCTTAACTTCTGTTGGAAGGGTTTATTCTGTAATTTTATGGGGATCATATGTTGCATTATGTTGGTATCAAATGATTTTAGATCATCATACGTCTAAGCGAATACATCCTTGTATTCCTTAAACAGACAAATAAGATTTTCTTTTTCCTTAGGAGTGCAATTTGTTCCTAAATTTATGTTTTTTGGATTTGTTTTATTCCCAAATTTATGACTTCATAACTCATATAAGATTTGTTGTTTTTATATTTTACAACTCTTTTAAATTGATCACTTAAGTCATAAAATTTTTGTAGCCTTACAAAACATTAGGGATATGGTTTACCAGACTGAACAGTTCATCGGCTGGTTATTAATTTTGTATCTACGATAAATTAAGGAGATTATCCTCATGCATCAATTCAATGATCATAACATCCTTGAAGTTATCTTCCAATTGAATAAAGTCAAATATCTATTAATAGTTATTAAAAACACGCCAATTAGTTATGTTGTCTAGAATGGACGACCTATAGATTAATTTAGCAGAAAAAAAGTTTGGCTCAAAACCTTCAACGTGAATTAGCCTAGATGTTGCATTAGCTAATAAATCAACTTCCTAGTTAAGATATATAGGGATAGAAGTGATATTAAAATATGAAAATTTAGAAAGCAGATCCAATACCTCAACTTGATAATTTTGTAAGTGGGTTGAAACACAATGTATAGCAATTCGTACCTGCTTAACAATAATTTCTAAATCTCCATAGACCCTTCAACATTATATTCCAAGGTTTATATCCTTTTTGAGTCCCTATACGGGTGCTTCATATTCTGCAATATTATTAGTGCACTCAAATTCCAATCTAGAAGCAATAAAAAATTTATTACCTTCCGAATCTAGAAGCAAACAACCAGCACTTGTGCCTTCTTTTGACTTGGGTCCATCAAAATATATGATCAGAGTTCATTTTTTGGATCATCATTGACATCAGTAGATTTTTATCATTTATTACCAATCTGTTGATAGACATAATTTCATATTATTGCTTATTATTTGTAAAAGGAGAAGTTTCAACAACAAAACTTCTAAAGAATGAATCAATGGTTAAGGCATAATTAAACATCCTTGGCTCATTAGGAGCATCAATATTGGTAAAAACATGTTTCATATATCATTCTCTATTAACTCTTATCTTATTAGGTTCCCATTTCTAAGGTAACCATATATGATTCAAATCTGTATCCAAATATCCCTTCAAGTGTTGCATCCAATCCCAACTCAAGAACAAGCCATACGCTTCAAGTATGTTTGTAATCATAATAAAAATTGCCTGGTGAACTCTGTGATATGAAGATAATCTAATAAAAACACAAGTCAATTCTCCTACCACCTTGAAATTGGTTTTGTCAAACTATATAATTTTTATCTTAGATGGTTTCATTTGAGCATTAAGTTTCTTGCACATTGAAAGGGGCATGAAAATGGAGGAAGCTCCAGAGTCAATAATGCATTTATGAAAATTTCAATTAAATATTTCAAAGGTGAGAAAGAAAGAAGGAGGTTTTATCTTTTGTGGAGGATAATTTCTAAAGGGTGCTTCACAGTATGAACATGTTCAGCTGAATATTTATCAAAACTAGCCACATTCACATTAGGAGCATATTTGTTTTTACTAGGACTACTGAATTTTTTGTTGAAATATGGGAATTTTAAGCAACTCAAAAAGGGAGATATTGGCTTTTAGTTTCTTAAGATATTCAATTGGATCATATTTTATATTTAGAGCAGAAATTTTTTGTGTATTTCCTAGTTGTTTTATGGTGTTATTTCCCTTATCTGAAGGAGAAGGATCTTGATTATTAGCTAGGGTTTTGTTCTACATGTTATATTGATGTTGATTTGAACATTTTGAGTTAGAATCATCTTCAAATATTTTTTTTGAAAAATAACCCATTGTAGGAGTGGTTGATTTTCTTCTTTAGTTTTATTGTTTTCTTCAACCTCCTCCATCTCATTTTCATCTAAGGTTGACTTTGTCCTTGTAATTATTGCTTGTAAAATTCTTGATAAACCTTCAACACTAAGGCTTCATTAGGGGGAATAGATGTATTTTGAAATTATTTCTTAAATATGGTTAAAATTTGGCCCTATTAAATGTTCCTTTTGTTGAATTTTTCTTAAGATCAATGACTTCATTATTCATCATATTAAGGACTTTTTGAATTCTTTCAAGATAAAAAAGCTATTGATCCTTATTTTTTGCAAGTTATTTTTATATTGGTTCAGGTTTCTTACTAAAGGATGAGGCTTGATCACTATGTTTTTCAGAATCAGGCTTAATGCTAAGTATGTCCTTGTCAATAGATAGAGCTTGATCAAATGTTGCCTATACCGGTGGCCTTTTGGGCCCTCTTTACCCACATAGAAATCTCAGTAGGAAGATCCTTAACATAATAAGTAATTACCAGGTTCTTAGGAGGCATGGAATTTTTATGAATCTTGTTTTTTAATTCAAGAAACCTTACATTGAAATCCTTTATCGTTTCCTTACTTTCCTTCTTCATATTAGATAACTCCATTACCAATACCTCTCAAGTTTTATCATCCCAAAAATTCTCTAAAAAGGTATTTGCAAACTATTCCCAGGACGTAATTGTTGGGCACCAAATCTGGCTACCTTTCTGACCATTTTTATCATCCTTTTTTATCCTTTTGTGTTTGATTACCTACATTTTCTATGCTAAAATTATCAGGTAAATACCCCTAACTTGTCCAATTGGAATATTTTAATTAATGAAGTAAATTCACGGAGTCTTACCTATTTGCGACACTAAGATATGTGCTTGAATGCAGTTTGGAGAACAGGAACCCTCGCTCCAGCAATTTGCAACAGATTTGGTAACGATCAGCTATAGGGAGATCGCGCAGCTGGAGTCACGATTCCCTGGGCCTATTCTTGGCCCCTTTGTTCTATCCTGGACATATGATGTTTGTGCTATTCCAACTAATGTGTATTTCTAAATGTGTGATTACCACGTTCCAGGGAGATCTTTTATTCTCTCGCGTTGTGTATAAAATGGATATTGTTCTTGTAAATGGGGGTCCCCAAAAGGATATTGTAATCACATCTTTCAGATTAATAAAATATTACTGGTTTTACTATTCTAAGTGTCTTTGTGACTAACACAGCCCTGATCAAAGAGTTGGGCCCGCTCTTCTGATCAGGTGTTGTGCCTGTAAATGTGTGAATTGTTTCTTTGATTGGTTGTTGTTATTATTCTTATTGTTAAGATTGCTTTTGAAGTTCAGTGTTTGATTTTACCTCACGGAAATTTTTGAATCTTAATTATAAACCCCTGGTTAAGACAGATTATGTGTTTGTTCCTACATATACCTTGCGCGTTGCCTTGAAAGGATACGCTCCCGGATTGATAAAATTAATGTCGGATTAGGGTGGATAAATCATTCTTACCTGGACACCAACATTTTGGCGTTGTTTCTGGGGAGGCTAACTAGGTGCAAGTAACGATTCGAACCAACCAGAGGGTCAATCTCTCGTCCTAGGGAGAGATCGAGCTTTCTCACTCTGCTTTAGGTCCTGAGCATAGGTTTTGATTTCTGTTTGTTTATTTCTATTTATGTTTTGGATTTAGGGCCATATTTTTTTACTGGGGAGGGATGAGTCTTTTGACGCCCTGCTCCAGGCCCTAAGTGGAGTTATTTCTCTTTTTTTTTAACTTTCGTGTGTTTTCTTGTGAGGAAACCTTAGCTTTTACCCTGGAGAGGGAGGAGTCTTTTGACACCCTACTTTAGATCTGGGAGTATTAGGTCTTCCTGTGGATTGTGTTGTTTTGGTTCTTGTTCCAGGGAGGGAGGAGTTCTTTAACGCCCTGCTCCGGGCCTAAAACCCTAGCTTTTTTGTTCTGTTGTCTTCTCTCTTTTTTTTGTGAACTCTTTTATCTTGGGGAAGGAATGGTCTTTTGACACCTTACTCCAAGATTGGAGCATTATAGGTTCATACACAGACCTTCCATCATACCAATTTTTGTATGAACAAAGAACCAAATAAGAGGGGCTGAGTGAGAGCCCCAAAAAGGGGAAGACCAGATCTAGGAAGAAAAAATTATATTCAGCAGATTATAGAAAAGGCGGAATCAGAAGAATCTTCTCGCGCAGCTGCAAGGCCAAGGGCTAGGAGAGTGAAGTATAAGGGACAGTCAATGGATCAACCAGTGCAGGCCACGGTATCCCTTGGTGATTTGGTACAACTGGGTCCTCCAACAGCGGAAGAAATAATCAGGACCGAACTGAGAAGATCTTGTGCTAGTAATAGCAGAGGAAGAAATCACAAGTAGAACATCGACGGAGTCAGACTGCTCTAGTAAGGGAAAGTAAGTTGTAGTCGAGGGATTGAACCATTAGGACACAGGAAGAAGAAACGAGGGGATATTGGTATCACCAAGAGACTGGGGAAGTGCCACTAAAGCAATTCGCGTCCCAGTAGTGAGGAGTCCCCGGCCATCCTCCACAGAGCCTGTTGAAATCCCCAGCAATTATTGGAAGATATTTATGGCTCCCACAACCTCCACTGTCAAATTTCCCATTGGGAATCTGGGAGCTGGCGTGCCTACAAATCCAATCCCATTGGCAGCCTTACCGAACTTCCATGGGCTTGTTTCAGAGAATCCCGACACTTTTTTATTTGAGTTAGACATAGTGTGCCGGGGGTATGATTACACGAAAGATGCCCATAAGTTAAATATTTTTCCTTCTACACTAAAAGGGATGGCCCTGCGATGGTTTATGGGCCTTGGAGGAAAATCTATTTCCACATGGAATGATATGCAAACAACTTTTCTGGAAAAGTACCAGGATTACAGTAAATCTCGGAATATCAAGGAGGAGCTTTTCAAGTTCACACAAAAATAAGATGAAAGTTTGGAAGATTGTGTGGAGAGGTTTAAGTACCTCTTACAGAGATCAGGTCATTCTGATTTGGATAAGGAAATTTTGAAGGTTATCCTCCTTCGATCCTTTCGAGAGGACTCAATGGAACTATTGAATATTGTGGGAAAGGGAGACATCTCCAAGGAAACCTTTGAAGGTATTTGCGATTTGTGTATCCAGTGCTCAAGGGGGCTTGCAAGAAATAGATTAGGGATCCGTTCAATAAAAGGATCCGGCGGGGGTGTTACGAAAGCAAAAATCGGGAACCTGATAGACAACTTAAGGACATATATTCTTAGTACCCTGTCAACACAAATGGACACTTTGCAAGTAAAACAGAAGCAGCTGGAACTAGATAGGACCATGGCAATATTTTGCCCAAAGTGCAAGAAGAATCATCTGGAAATGGAATGCCTATCAAATTCCATAGAAAAATGTGACATCTGTGAGCTGAATCATGTAACAAGCTCATGCCCTTCCTTGTCGGGCCTGAAAGCGGTGTTTCAAGGAGCAAGGGAGGACATGGAGCAATTGTACCTTATGGGAGCCAAGAAGTCTTGGAAACTTCGACCACCGATAGGAAATCAAGGTATGTACCCAGATCCATCTCAGTATTTCAATAACTACAACATGAATCCTCAAACCATGCCTTGTCTCCCTATGTGGCCACAATACCAGTACCCACTGTGGAAGCAATGGAACCCTCAAGCCAGTATGAGCTCACCATGGGCTCCAACTTGGCGAGGACCCTCTTTAGGGCAGTTTCCTCAACAGATGCCACAACAGCAACTCCAATTACCCTCCAATGTGCCTCCTGGTAATTAGCCTGTCCATCCTCAGCTTCCAATGCAGCCTAATCCTAATCCCAATAATAAAGGATCCCATCAAGCTAATGTTCTTAACCTGCCTTCGTATAGTATCTCTACTGCAGAACTGTATGAAATGAATTTGCGATCAAGTCAAACAGTCAATGCCCAACCCCCTCCGATTATCATTGAACAACTTGATAATGAAGAAAGAGAGGCACAACCGACCAGTAGAGAGCCAAAACAAACTGTTAAAAACTAGGTGCCTCCTGTAAAACAACAACAATCTGAACCACCTTACCCAGAGAGATTGATTATGAGTAAACCAAGCCCACAAGCTGAATTTGATTTATTAGGAGAATTGCAGAATTTATTTGTTAAGATTCCCTTGTTACAAGCTATTAAGGATGTGTCGATTTATGCAAAGACTCTTAGGGAATATTGTTCAAAGAAACCTGCAAAGAAAACTAAGCACCCCCTCACTATACATGTTATGGGAAAATTATCAGACTTCATGATGGGAAAATCAATACCAGTGAAATATGGAGATCCGGGGAACCCGGTTTTGACAGTACAGATTAATGGGGTAGAGATTCCAAATGTGCTGGTGGACCTGGGCGCTACCATCAATGTCATCACCACTGAAACCATGCGTACATTAGGCCTTCAAAATTTGAAGCATACACCTACAGTGTTGGAATTGGAAAATCGATCTACAGTCAAACCTGTAGGGAAGTTGGAGGACGTGACAATTTCAGTAGATGCATGGCATTACCCTGTAGATTTCCTGGTATTGCATACACAATCTTCAGTGGGCAGTCATCCCTTGATTCTGGGTATGCCATGGCTAGCTACTGCAGACGCTTATATTGGGTTTCGTTCAGGAAATATGGTTATCTCTAATGGGCATAACACCAAGAACTTGGTACTATACCCACCTGTAGAACCAGATGCACCTAAAAATTCAGCAGGTGGCAAGAAGGTTGTATCTATGATAGAGGTCGAAGACGAAGAAGTGAGACCGGTCCTTACTATTGGGCAGGCCCTTCAGTTGAAAATGGAATCAGAAGATGACGTGATCACTTCCTTCATGAACGATCCTTGTTCCATTTCAGAGTCAAATCAGCAAGTCTTAGAATCCATCCTAAGCTGTGAAACTTAGGATGTTATTGAAATAGAGGAAGAATTAGAGGAAGATTTTGATGCACCTCATGAAAGTGTTCAATTAGAGATAGAACCCGGGAAAACTCTGAATATTAATCCGGGTCTGTCAGAATCCTAGAAGAAGCAGCTGGTAGATGTTCTTCAAAAGCATAAGGAAGCTTTCGCTTGGGATTATTCAGACATGAAGGGGATCCCTGCCAACTTATGCACCCATCACATATATATCAAGGAAGATTGTAGTCCTATAATACAACCTCAGAGAAGAATGAATCCTGCATTGAAAAACATTGTGAAATAAGAGCTTCGGAAATTATTAGATGTGGGTTTTATCTACCCTATCTCAGACAGCCAATGGGTCTCACCATTGGTAATGGTCCCTAAGAAGAATGGTAAATGGTGGATCTGCGTGGATTATCAAGAGTTAAATAAGGCAACGCAGAAGGACCATTTTCCTCCTCCATTTATCGATCAATTTTAAGACACATTGGCTGGCAAGAAATTTTTCTCATTTCTGGATGGGTTTAGTGGATATAATCAAATCTAGATCGCTCTTGAGGACTAGGAAAATACCACTTTCACATGCCCCTGGGGGACATTCGCATACCCGGTCCTTCCTTTTCGCCTGTGTAATGCCCCTGCAACATTCCAGAGGGAAATTCTAGGAATTTTCTCTAATCTGATAGATGATGGTGTTGAAATTTATATGGATGACTTCACTCCATATGGGGACTCATTTTTAGAGGGGCTGAAAAATTTAGAAAAAGTTCTTGAAAGATGTATACAAACGCGTGTTTCCCTAAGTACAGTAAAATGCCACATGATGACAGAAAAAGGAATTGTTCTGGGACATTTTCTTTTGACTGAAGGAATCAGGATGGACCCAACAAAAATAAAGGTAATTCTGCACTTTCCAACACCTAAAACACCCACACAGGTACATAGTTTCATTGGCTATGCTGGTTATTATAGGCGTTTCATAGAAAATTTTGCAAAAGTAGCACACCCACTATTTCAATTACTGACAAAAGACTCAGAATTTGTGTGGTCATATGACTGTGATATAGCCTTCACAAGAATTAAAGAATTAGTCTGTAGTGCCCCGATTCTTAGAGGACCAGACTGGGCGTTACCTTTCCACATTCATACGGATGCTTCCCAAACAGCAATTGGTGCAGTACTGAGACAGCAAGAGGATAAAGCACCTTACGCAGTCTACTACGTTAGTAAGAATTTGGCCCTTGCTGAATTAAACTACACGGTGATTGAGAAAGAGTTCCTTGCTGTTGTTTATGCCATCAACAAATTTCGACATTATATTACTGGGTATTCTACTTTTGTGCACACTGATCATGCAGCCATCAGGTATTTAATGAATAAACCTGTTACCCCTGGTCGTGTTACAAGATGGTTGTTGCTACTATAGGAATTTGATATTACTATAGGAGATAAACCAGCGAAAGACAATGTGGTTGCAGATTTCTTATCTAGGATAGAACATGATGGTAAGAATACACCAGTTGAAGATAATTTCCCAGATGAGCATCTTTTTGTAGTTTCTGCTAACACTCTGTGGTATGCAAATATTGCTAATTATCTTGCTACAGGTGAGGTGCCTCGTCACTTGTCCTATAAGGAGCAAAGGAAGATCATTCACCAGAGTACCCGATATTCATGGATAGCAGGATATCTCTTCCATACAGGGATTGACCAGCAGATCCGGGGTTGTGTGGCAAAGGATGATATTTATGAGATCTTAAAGGCTGCACATGATGGACCCTGTGGAGGACATTTTGTAGACAAAAGGACAGGTCATAAGGTGCTACATATGGGATATTATTGGCCCTCCATCTTTCGTGACGCTCGGGATTATATTTGAAGGTGTGATAGCTGTCAGCGGATGGGACAACCTGGGAGAGCAGATGAAATTCCTCTCCAACCCCAGATAGTCCTTGAACCATTTGAGAAATGGGCCATCAATTTTGTTGGACCCTTTAACCCACCTTCTCATCAGAAAGCCTACATCCTAGTTTGTACTGATTATGTAACCAAATGGGTTGAATCTAGAGCAGTCATGAGAGCAACAGAGCAAGTAGTGGCAGACTTCCTTTTTTAAGAAATATTTGCTCGGTAAGGGACTCCCAGAGAAATTGTATCAGACGGAGGATCACAGTTCACATCCCATATGATAGGGAAAGTGATGCAAAAATACGGGGTCAAACATAGAATAACAACCCCCTATCATCCACAAGCGAATGGGCAAGTAGAGAGTACAAACAAGGTATTGGAAAATATCTTGACAAAGACAGTAGCAAGTCATTGCTGGGATTGGGCACAAAAACTCCCAGAAGCTTTATGGGCCTATAGAACAACATGGTGGAACACAACGGGGTTTTCTCCATTTGAATTAGTTTATGGGAAATCCCCCTTGTTTCCGGTAGAATTTGAAATTAGCACACTCAAAACAGCTCTGGAAGTAGGCTTAGATCTATCAGAAGCACAAAAACACCGACTCGAACAGCTGAATGAGTTAGATGAGATTCGATCAGTAGTTGTCCAGATAACTACTACTGTTCAACAACAAAGAATGAAATGGCATGATAAATTAATCAAAACTAAGGTGTTTCATGAAGGGGATTGGGCGTTACTGTATGACTCCCAATTTAAGGATTTCAAAGGCAAGCTTCGCACTCGTTGGATGGGACTATATCAAGTGGATGCAGTGTTCGACAATGGAATGGTTAGATTAATTACAATTGATGAGAATCAGACCACGTTTGTGGTGAATGGACACCGTCTAAAATTATACCATCGTCCAACCTCTAAAGATGCCTTTTTCAAAACCATGTCAGATTCAGCTGATCTAATGGTTATTTCAATAGAGGACACTCTCACTCTTCTCTAAAAAAAATTAAAAAATTAAAAAATTAAAAAAAAATGATAATAATAATAATATTACTGATAATATGTGGTTATTACTTACTTGTTTGTGTTTTACAGGAATAATAAACAAATATGGACAGGAGGAAAGTAACATTCGGTGTGTTACCCCATCAGTGCTGCTATAGAGATATTTTGTTTCACTAATGTTGTTACGTTGAAGTTGTTGTTACTCGGAATCTGTTGTTACTCCGTAGCTGTTGTTACTTCGAAGTTGCTATTACTCGGTAATTGTTGTTACTCCGTAGCTGTTGTTACTTTGAAGTTGTTGCTACACTGCCGATGATGTTACTCCGCAACTACTGTTACTCCACAACTGCTGTTACTCCATAGCTGCTGTTACTCCGAATTTGCTGCTACACCACTGATGTTGTTACTCCGAAGTTGCTGCTACACCGCTGATGTTGTTACTCTGAATTTGTTGCTACACTGTCGATGTTGTTACTCTGAAGTTGTTGCTATACCGTCGATGATGTTACTCCGTATCTGTTGTTACTCACTATTTCCGTTACTCACTATTCATGTTATTCACTGACGTCGTTACCTGCTATGCTGTTACTATGACGAATATTTTTGCTGCTACTCCAATGTAAGGTAGGTTCGCATGTACGTCTCCGTTGATTTTATGGATTTAATTAAATATTCCAAAAGGATGGTCAAACGTGCCGAGGACGACTGTCATTTAGTTGGGGGGAGGGAACCGTCATAATGAATGATGGTGTACTTCGTAAAGGTATTTATGACACATGATTCCCACCTAACCAAATTTAATGATTTCAAGTACTCTGTAATCATACCATATGAGTTGGAATGCGTACTTGTACGCACAAAATTCATATCAGTCATCTCCCAACATGTCGCATTAAATCCTGAGAATATCTAACAATACTACCATAATCTGTCATTACTCCCAAGCAAACTAGTATTGTTTATCCATTACATCTGAAAGTGGCCATGACGTTATTTCAGTTGCTAACAGTTTGGAGCCCTGTCACTCCCCCCTGCCAGCTAACTATAGCCGTCGTGCTGACTTCGCCTCTGCAGCAATGGGTGGTCGATCTGTGCGACATGAACCTGATGATTCAATTAGAATCTGGAGTAATTGGGAGGTATGGAAAGTATTTGAGAATGTAGGTTGGGACGTTTATTTTGACAGGCTGAACGGATGGGATGAAGAAATCGTGATGGAATTCGCATTGAATTTGGAAGAAGGAGTTTCTCGGGTTTGTGGAGTCGAAATTCCAGTGACAGAAGAAACCATCGCGGAGGTCAATGGATTTCCGCAAGTCGGAGAATGTTGGTTTTCAAGGAGAACACCCCTCCCGGAACTCCCCGAAGCCTTTCTGCAAGCTGGAGAAAGTATTGCGCAGAAGGGTCGGGGATATGACAGAAATTCATTACCTCATCCATGGGGAGGAGTTGCAGAGGCTATTATAAAGTATATGACATGTGAATGAAGATATTCTACTATCTTCAAATATCACCTCCGCATATTAGCTCAGCTACGATTTCCACAAGCAAAGGTTTTTTCGATGAATGTGCCTTATTTTCTGTTAAGGAGCCTTCATTTGATGGAAAATTTGGCTCGGGGTGCACGATAGGTGTTGGCGGTCCTCTCTCACCATGGGATGGTCCAGTTGCTAGTAATGAACGCCATTGATAAGATCCCGATTCCGTGGGAGTTGTTTCGGGATTCCACAAAGGAGGAAATAGAAGCTGTTGTGGCTGCTAGGGAAGAAGAACCTGAAACCATGCAGGAGGATGGAGAGGAGGATGAAGCCATGCAGGAAGATGCAGAGGATGATGATTACATTGATCAGGAGGAGCTGGAAGAGATGGAAATGGAGACTGAAGAGTGTGAAGAAGAGACAGTTCCCCAAGAACAAGTTGAACTCATGGAACCGATGGAAGCTACAGAGATACCCGCTGGCACTACGGCCGAGGCTATCCCACAAGAACCAGCCCCGTCTGCGGAGTCAACTGAGTAAATAGATAGTGCGATGGGCACGAAGGTAAACCCATAGCAAATGAAAGAGGGCGAATTGGTCGACATTGCGACCAAGGCCACTCCACAGGGATCTCCTGTCGACATGACACCAATGGAGGAGGGTAATCCAATTGAAGAAGAAGTCGTGACCACTTCGACTAGAGAAACCATAGAGGAAATGATGGGAGAACTAAGGTGTGAGGCTGACGCTGCTCCAAAAAACCAGCGTCGACCTCGGGGCTGAATGCAGAGGATTTGTTCTAGTTCCCCATCTTTCTTCCTAGGGGAGCAAGGGTAACTCGTTCCCCACAGCAAAGAGAGGAAGAAGATTTTTCCATTCCTATGGCTTCAAATTTAAAACGAAGGCCACGACTGAAAGAGGCCCCAATAGGCATATCAGTAGGGGAGCATCTTACCGGGTCACCACTGGTCGCGGAGAATGTACATGATGAGAGAATGGCCATTGGTGAAGAGGAGGGACCAAGAAGAGCGGTCCCAACGAATGAACCAATGGAGCATTTAGGCGTGAAAAGAGTGAAGCAAGAAATAATAGAAGAAGAACAGGCAGAGGAGGTTGGACCAACCGTTGGCCCAATAGAGGCAGTCCCGAGGGATTTACCTCCAGCTGTCGAGGCAGAAGAAACACAGGTCAAGCAAGAAGAGGCAGAACCGTGTGGACAACGAATACTTCCCATCAAACAGAGATACCAACAGTAGTTTAAGGAAATAATGTGGCTCAATATGGAGGTAAGGGATTTGAGAAGGAAAGTGCACAAGATGTAGAAATGAATAAACAAGTACAAGCGGCGAGCCAGGAAATCCAAAGTCGTTAGGGTTGAAGCAAAAACTGAAACAGACCCGATTGAACAACTGTTCGAAGCCAGAGAGTATGCCTTAATGGCCGAATTATAGACGTGGAAGTCTACTGCGGCCCAGTATAAGAATGAGATCAAAAGAACTGAAGAGAGAGCCTCCACAACCATTTTCGGATATGTGGAGTGTATAGATGTTATGAGGTTAAGGCATGCCAAGCAGCAGCTCAAGATGGAGCAACTGGAAAAATAAGTGGCCAAACTGAAAGATGATAAGGAACAGATGTTCAATCTGGTGCAAGAGGCGATGGCATGTCGTCCCCCTACTTCTTGTTATTCTTTATTCTTGCATGAACGTTTTCTTTTATTCTACATGGAAAGCATAAAAAACGAGGTCAGTTATGAAATAGAAGATGGTGTACAATTCCTCTGAATCATGAGGAATCATGATGTGCCAACTCAACATCTAATTTGTGAGTTTTACCTACATGGGTATTTGTTACGTCTGGACAGAGATTTTAACCCAGTCCCGTATGTAGGGGACATCCATCTGAGGGCCCTCGCCTCTTATGCTTTCAATCAAATCCATTGGCAGAAGGCTTATAACACTTTTGAGTCTAATCAAGTTACGAAGCCATTTATAGTAAGAGGATAACATGAGAGGTCAGATACAATGTACAATAAACACCATGCCTTTTTGAAATTTGAGGAGAACAGAGATAGAATGTTGAGGACACAAAGGTGGTGCCTCGACCTTTGTATCAATCAATTAACTATTTTTCAAAAAGAGGCCCTTGATTGTTGTCAGAGAAGGTGGATGATGTCACCGACAGCTATCCGGAACAGAGAGCCTTTTGGGGCACCCAACTTCGCATGAGTACTCACCAGAGTACCCAGATATGTGGCATGTGTTCAAACATGTGGGATCCGATGGATGGGGCTTCGGTTTCAATATTTTGTTATTTGGTTGCCTGTGGAAGGAAGTTCTCTTTCAGATGGATTTAAAGTTTCGGGGACAGAGATGGCTTTAGAGTATGATCTTTTCGGGCTTCATGAAGCTCACAGTTTGCAGAACCCAGACCTACAGAGGCGGTGGAATGCATGAGGACATGCAGAAGGCTAGTTGGGGGGAGATGTTGGCCACCAAATATGGCTACCTTTCTGACCATTTTTATCATCCTTTTTTATCCTTTTGTGTTTAATTACCTACATTTGCTATGCTAAACTTATGAGGTAAATACCCCTAACTTGTCCAATTGGAATATTTTAATTAATGAAGTAAATTCACGGAGTCTTACCTATTTGCGGCACTAATATATGTGCTTGACTACAGTTTGGAGAACAGGAACCCTCGCTCTAGCGGTTTGCAACAGATTTGGTAACTGTCATCTATAGGGAGATCGCGCAGCTGGAGTCACGATTCCCTGGGCCTATTCTTGGTCCCTTTGTTCTATCCTGGACATCTGATGTTTGTGATGTTCCAACTTATGTGTATTTTTGAATGCGTGATTACCATGTTCCAGGGAGATCTGTTATTCTCTCGTACTGTGTATAAAATGGATATTGTTCCTATAAATGGGGGTTCCTGAAAGGATATTGTAATCACATCTTTCATATTAATAAAATATTATTGGTTTTGTTGTTTTAAGCATCTTCGTGACTAATGCAGCCCTGATCAGAGAGTTAGGCCCACTCTTCTGATCAGGTGTTGCACCTGTAAATGTGTGAATTGTTTCTTTGATTGATTGTTGTTATTATTATTACTGTTAAGATTTATTTTGAAGTTCAGTATTTGATTTTACCTCGCAGAAATGTTTGAATCTTAATTATAAACCTTGGTTAAGACAGATTATGTGTTTGTTCCTACATATACCTTGCACGTTGCCTTGAAAGGATACTCTCCCGGATTGATAAAATTAATGTCGGATTAGGGTGGATAAATCATTCTTACCTAGACACCAACAGTAATACTTTGAAGGGGTTGCGCAAAATACCAAGTTGTATCTCATCCCTTGAAAGTATACGAGAATAACCTACAAAAAACATCTTTGTGGTGCAAAATATTTTGCCTAATGGCCAACATGGAATCCTTAATGTGATCTTCTGCTGGTTGTTTAGATTTTGGGTCAAACTTGGGGAGGAATTTGTGGGGGTTTCTTGGTAATGTATGTTGCACACCTAGGAACACCACAACATCTTGATCTAGCCATGGAGCAGTAGAATTATGTCCCTAATTTCCCTGGTTATTAAATGTACATGGATATCCTTGAGAATCAGTTGACTCAAAAGATGAATAATGTTCTTCACAAGAGGAATCCTCACAAGAGTAGGATGAGATAGGTGGAGAAGGAGGTGGACTTTATCATCCTAAAATATTAGGATGGTTGGATTTACCAAAAGGTGTTTTAGACAATTATTTAGTTATATCAATTCTTCCAGTCATAATATCATGTAATCTATCATTAGGGGATATGGCAGTCTTAGAAGTGTCTACCTAGGGATCCAACACTATAAGTTATATGAGTGAAAGTGTATGGGTGTAACAATATGTTGAAACAATTGTCTCTCAACAGAACTTAGCCTTTCCAATCTCACTTGAGTCCTTGAAAGAACTTCTTGAGATCTTTGGGGACACTTGCAAAATCTCAAATCAAATTTGAGAATGGTTTGGAGTTTTGGGTTCATTGGTCACCTCTTCAAGAATATGATCTGATTGAGAACTAGAGGTAGTTTCAGCATTGGGATGGTTTGATTGGATTTTTGCGATAATAGGGGAGTGAACAATTTGTCTTTTATGACTACCCTTAGCCATTTTAAAGTCGGATTTTCCCTCCTTTTAGTACCATTTTGTTAACGCGGGCTTTAGGATTGTTTGTAAACAAAGGGGGTCTTCCCCTGATCGAGCCTCTTTAGATTTCCCAAGTCATTTGAGTGGCCATACCCGAAATGTTTAAAGCCTTGTCTTGCCTTTTGTTGAGCAGGTTAATCCCCTTTACAGACAGAGGCGATCCATCTAGCCCTAGGGTGGGTCTAGCAACAAGGGAACATGTTGGACTTTCATACTCCTAGTTCATAAATAAAAATGAGTTGGGATAGATGGCCTACCTTGGTCCAACGCTTTCTTTGTTGTTTGCAGCAGCGATCCGCTGATATTTGTGTTCATACGTTGTGGTCCTCTAGTGATAACATCCGTGCACCTACACAAGGATCAAGTGAACTGTGACAGCATACAACAACATATTTTCATTCATAACTATTTTATTGGTCAAGGAGAATCAAAAAATTTGCATATTATCGAACACAAAATTGGAACCAAAAAACCAGTCATGTATTAATGATAGAGAAAATAATTTTACAACCTTAAAGCCTTGACGTTGCAACCTCCTTCGACGGGTTCAGTCAAGCACGTCTCAAGCATTCATCAGGGATTGGACTTGGTGAGGCAATGGGCCTAAACTCTCTCGAGACAATGGATTCCTCTTTGCCTTATTCTTCACACCAGCTATAGTAAGGACTGTTCAGCTAGTTGACACTATGTGAGCAGGAAGTATTTATAGGAGAGGAGGAGGTGGTTTGGGATCCCTCATAAGGTGGAAGGGAGGCCTTATCCTTTGGGGAGTGTCTCAATTATAGGAAACAAGAAGCTAAAGGAAGGACTTCGATGTTATTCAATCGAACAAACCATGATGGCTTCACTCACGAAGTGGTTGAGCAAGGAAACTTCGTTTCTATTTTTAAAAACTTCCAAAAACAACTTGGCATGGGTAGTCCACTGAGACAAAGTGCCAATGGGCGCGAGGCCTAGTGTTAATTTCTCTATGGGTGCGAGGCCATAACTACCTACCAGCGCCGACCCAAAATCATATGTTTTTTAGAGTCTGCTTTAGGAATGATCAACAAAAGAAATGTTCTTGACATGCCAAGTGATGCAATGACACTTTTTACAAGGTATGACAATACAAAGAAGTCACTAAAATGGTCCTCCAATGTTTGGGATAGGGATTGCAGGGATGGTGACAAAATATTGTGTAACAGATTGCCCCCTAAAGCAGGAGGTCCGAGAGAGAGGGAAGAGTGAAATGCTTTATGAGAATGTGCCCCAACCAAACATCGTCGTCGGAAGACATGCAAGTACAAGTAAACTGATATCTCTAATACATGAATATGTGGCATGGTTGCAACCATCCAAAATAGAGTACAAATAAAAATCAGATCCAAGGTATGGACGCAACCATCCAGAAAGACGGATCAATAAATAGACTCAGGTATGATCGCAGCCATCCAATCTGAAGAGTCACACATATAATCATGATAAACCAAATCATCTCGCAGCCTGGATTTTATCTGACAAAACCTAGGGTCTTGCGCTCCATCTCAACCCGAACAAGTACAAGTTCAAGCATGTGAATGAATGAGCTGAAGTCGAACATGCGAGAGAGTCACCTGATTACCTGCCAATGATGAAAGTTTTTAACACATGCGAGAGAAACCACCAATAATGAGAATGGCTCTCAAGGGACAACTAGTACAATCTGTGAAATGTGAATAGTGAGATGGAGTCGAACACCCATGAAATCACTCGACCAAAGGCCAATGATGAGGACCTGTCGTCGAATGCGAAGAACTTGTCATTGAGGCATGCAAGCTCCAAGGTACCGGAAGGAAGTCTCTAGATTAGCTTCCTGGATAATGAGCTGAAGTCGACAGGAACTGACCTGGTCGAAGGAGGGCCATAATGTTTCCCACATCATCGACATGAGACAGACGAACAGATGATAGTGAATCAGGAACAAACAAAGGATCGGAGGTGGAAAAATGTAGAAGGAAATTTCTCTTGAACATATTGGTGACACAACTCTGGAATTTGGCAGCATTCGACATCAAGGGATCTGAGGCCATGATGATGTGGCAAAGAGAATATGAGAAGTCAAAACAGATTACCCAAACCCATGGAGGCAAAAATGACGAAATGGGATGTCCCCAACCCGACAAAAATTGCAAACAAGTGTCATGTTCAAGAGCGACATACTTCCGACACGACTAAGAACTGGTTCCATTTTCCCCCACCACTGCTAGCGAGTACCCCAATTGTTTTTGGAAACAAGCTTGAAGGGGATAGCATATGCTTGTCATATAATTTTTTCCTTCGGACAAATCCATCCTAGTACATTTTACAATCCCTAGGAAGGAGGAACTTGATAATCGTCATGATGACGGATCTAATGTCGTAAAAGTTTAACGAGCCCAACAAAGGCGAAACTCGACGTCTTTTCATATTTAGAGATTTTGAAAAGAGGCGAAAATAAAACTCCAGTTGGCCCTTTTCGTAAATAGTCCCTCTTACCTGAAAACGTAGAAAACAAAATATGAGAGAACCTCTTAGTCGTGATTGGCTAAGGTATTCCTTTTTCGTAAATAGTTTATCCCAGCCCGAAAAAGGGGTAAATGTATACTGGGTAAACGACATTTCGCAGCCTTTAATGAGTTCAAAATGACAATATTTCAGAAATCTTTTCATGTTTTGAGAGTCATAAAAGAGCTAAAAGTTGACTCCTCCTGGAGGAACGAGTGGTATTAAGGGTAGCAACTGGTTCCGGTGATGGTGGAACTTCTCAAAATAGGTAAAGGTCAAGAGGTTGGCTAACAAGACCACTCATTGCAGCTATTCCTCAGGAATGGGTAAAACAACCAAGTGAAGGCGTATGATCGGCCAAGTAGATGGTGACGATGGAATGAGAAAACCAAGGCTCATATGGTAAAAAAGGCTGATAAAATGGCAATCACAAGAGGTAAAATAAGAATGGTTTCATTTTTACACAAGCTTGAAATCAGGAAAATATGCTTGGAATTGGTTTCATTTTTACACAAGCTTGAAACAAAGATAAACTATGCTTGAAAATTTTTTCATGCCCCCAAAATGGTGACTCAATTCGAGGTACATGCCCCCCAAGCTTCAGTGCATTCACCGGAGTAGACTGCTAGTTACTGACAGATGGATGGAGTGAAGGTTCAATTGCGAGATCAATGGAAAGATTCGACTGGAATCTTATGAGATCTGATCAAATACTTGAATTGAAAAGGGAACCTGTTTCATTTTTAAACGAGGTTGACACAGTAAAAGAACTATCCTCATGACCTAATTCATTTTTTAACGAGGTTGACATAGCAAACTAATTATCCTCAAACAAGCTTGTTTCATTTTTTAAGGAGCTTGACATAAGAAAATGAACTGTGCTCTGACGATCTTGTTTCATTTTTTAAAGAGCTTGACACAAGAAAAAGAACTATGCTCCAATGAGCTTGTTTCATTTTTAAGGATCTTGACACAATAAAACGAACTATGCTCTGTAATTCAGTAACTATGGGAACATACTAACATCTACCTTCCTAGATTATAAATGAAATTTAGAGTAAGTAAGATGACCTACCCCATTCTAATGCTATGTTGTCATCTTCCATCGAAGATTCTTGATCTGTCGCTCTTCTCAAGCTCGATACACGTTGCTACCAACGTCCGATTACTTGTACAGACAGTCAAGACACGACAACAAGTGTAAAACCAAGGCAAACATAAAACAATTACAAGCTATCTAACTGATCAAGGAATGCTAGAAATCTCATTATAAATGTAAACAAGAGTAGAAGATAAACATCAGTTGCATTTTATTATGATAAAGACAAGGGGAGTTTACAACCAAGCCTTGATGTTGAGGCTCTCCTTCGATAGGTCCGTATCCAAGCACGTTTGTGACACCCTAAAACACAAAGGTCTAAGATCTCACTATGTTATTAACACACAAAAACAATCACACTCTGCACTATTCTCCCGAAGCTATAATTTCTTCTCCTCTCTAGCTAACTAAGGCAGTAGAGGTGAAGGAGGTCTCCTTATATAACAATGGAGGAGGAGGTTATGAGCCCTTAAATAATGGGAAAATAGATTATCCTTTGGAGTAGTTCCTATTTCTTAGGAACAAGAAGGCAAAAGGGGAATTCCTCAACCATATCCTCAAAACAAACTTCCAGTTCACTGCCTCACGAAGCTTCTAGTCGTGGAAACTTTGTTTCTATTTTAAAAACTTTCCAAAAGAGGATCGGTGTGGGTCCGACATTAAGACAGAGGGTCGATCGAATTGAGTCACCATGCTGGGGGCATGCAAACATTTTCAAGAATAGTTTATCTTTGTTTCAAGCTTGTGTAAAAATGAAACCAATTCCAAGCATAGTTTCCTGATTTCAAGCTTGTGTAAAAATGAAACCCTTCTTATTTTACCTCTTCTTATTACCATTTTATCAGCCTATTTTTCCAGATGAGCCTTGGTTTTCTCATTCCATCGTCACCATCTTCTTAGCTAATCATATGCCTTCACTTGGTTGTTTTACCCATTACTGAGGAATATCTACAATGAGTGGTCTTGTTAGCCAACCTCTTGACCTTTACTTTTTTTTAGCAGTTCCACCATCACCGGAACCAATTGTTACCCTTAATACCACTCATTCCTCCAGGAGGAGTCAACTTTTAGCTCTTTTCTAACTCTCAAAACATGAAAATATTGTTGAAATATTGTCATTTTGAACTCGTTAAAGGCTGAAAAACGTCGTTTACCTAGTATACGTTTACCCCTTTTTCGGGCTAGGATAAAATATTTACGAAAATGGAATACCTTAGCCAATTACGACTAAGAGGTTCTCTCATATATTTTTTTTCTACCTTTTTAGGTATGAGTGACAATTTACGAAAAGGGCCAGTTGGAGTTTCTTTTCGCCTCTTTTCATACTCTCTAAATATGAAAATACATCGAGTTTCGCCTTTGTCGGGCTCGTTAAACTTTTACGACATTAGATCCGCCATCATTACAATTATTGAGTTCCTCCTTCCTAGGGCTCGTAAAATGTACTAGGATGGATTTGTCCAAAGAAAAAACTTATATGATAAGCATATGTTATCCCCTTCAAGCTTGTTTCCAAAAATAATTGGGGTACTCTCCAGCAATGGTGGGGGGAAATGGAACCAGTTATCAGTCGTGTCGGGAGTATGTCGCTCTTGAACATGACACTTGTCTGTAATTCGTGTCAGGTTGGGGACATCCCATTTCATCATTTTTGCCTCCATGGGTTTGGGTAATCTTTTTTGACCTCTCATCTACTCTTTTCCACGTCATCATGACCTCAGATCCCTTGATGTCGAATGCTGCCAAATTCCAGAGTTGTATCGCCAATATGTTCAAGAGAAGTTTCCTTCTGCAGTTTTCAACCTCTGATCCTCTGTTTGGTCCTGATTCATTATCATCTTGTTCCTCTGTCTCATGTCGATGATGTGGGAAACAATATAGCCCTCCTTCAACCAGGTCTCTTCCTATCAACTTCAGCTCATTATCCAGGAAGCTGATCTAGAGACTCCTTTCTGGTACCTTGGAGCTTGCATGCCTCAATGGCAAGTTCTTCACATTCGATGATAGGTCCTCATCATTGGCCTTCGGTCGAGTGATTTCACGAGTGTTCGACTCCAGCTCATTGTTCACATTCCGAGGATTGTACTAGTTGTACCTTGATATCCATTGTCATTATTGGTGGTTTATCTAGTGTCTGTTAACATCTTTCATCATTAGCTGGTAATCAGGCGACTTTCTCGCATGTTCAACTTCAACTCATTCATTCGCATGCTTAACTTGTACTTGTTCGGGTCGAGATGGAGTGTAAGACCCTAGGTTTTGTCTGATAAAATCCAGGCTACGAGACGATTTGGTTTATCATGATTATATGTGTGACTCTTTAGATTGGATGGTTGCAACCATACTGAGTCTATTTATTGATCCTTCTTGCTGGATGGTTGTTTCCATACCTTGGATCTTCTTTTTACTTGTACTCTATTCTGGATGGTTGCACCCATGCCACATATTCATGTATCAGAGATATTAGTTTACTTGTACTTGTAGGTCTACTGATGGTGGTGTTTGGATGGGGCACGTTCTTATAAAGCATTTCACTCCTCCCTCTCTCTCAAACCTCATGCTTTAGGGGGCATCTGTTACATAGTATTTTGTCACCATCCCTTCAATCCCCATCCCGAACATGGGAGGACCATTTCAGTGACTTCGTTTTATTGTCTTACCTTGAAAAAAGTGTCATTGCATCCCTTGGCATGTTAGTAACATTTCCTCTGTTGATCATTCCTGAAACAGGCTCTCAAAAACATATGATTTTGGGTCGACGCTGGTAGGTAGTTATGGCGTCGCGCCCATAGAGAAATTAACACTGGGCCTCGCACCCATTGGCACTTTGTCTCAGTGGACTACCCATGCCGAGTTGTTTTTGGAAAGTTTTTTAAAATAGAAACGAAGTTTCCATGCCCAACCACTTCGTGAGCGGAGTCATCATGGTTTGTTCGACTGAATAGCATCGAATTCCTTCATTTATATTCTTGTTTAATCCTATAATTGAGCAACTCCCCAAAGGATAAGGCCTCCCTTCCACCTTATGAGGGATCCCAAACCACCACCTCCTCTCCTATAAATACTTCCTTCTCACATAGTTTCAGCTAGCTTAATAGTCTTTACTATAACTGGCGTGAATAATAAGGCAGAGAGGAATCCATTGTCGAGAGAGAGTTTAGGCCCATTGCCTCACCAAGTCCGATCCCCAACGAATGCTTGAGACGTGCTTGAATGAACCTGTCAAAGGAGGCTACAATGTCAAGGCTTTAAGGTTGTAAACTTCTTTTCTCTATCATTAATACATGATTGGTTTTTTGGTTCCAATTTTTTGTTCGATAATATGCAAAATGTTTGATTATCCTTGACCAATTGAATAGTTGTGAATGAAAATATGTTGTTGTAATGTTGTCACTGTTCACTTGATCCTTGTGCAGGTACACGAATGTTATCACTAAAGGACCGCAACGTGTGAAGACAAATATCAGCAGATCGCTACTGCAAATGACAACAAAAGCATTGGACAAAGGTAGGCCATCTATCCCAACTCCTTTTCATTTATGAACTAGGAGTCTGAAAGTATAGCTTGTTCCCTTTTTGCTAGACCCACCCTAGGGCTAGAGGGATAACCTCTGTTTGCAAAGGGGATTTACCTGCTCAACAATTTGGTGACCATACTGGGGATTAGTGTGTTTTTCGTCTCTCATTGTTCGTCTAGTGTTTTTCTTGTCAAATCGACTTTGGTCGTATCATCATTTTTCTACTTTGTTTTTCCCGTCTGACTGTTTTTAGCCATCCCATTCAGTCTTAGAGTGTCAATTCTGACCTCTACTCAGTGGCTTTTTATTTTTTCCATAGTTTTCTGGCTCGACGCTGCTATTGCTTGAACAGTCGCACCGATTGGCGCCTGTTGCCTTTGTCACAAGTGTGCCAACCTCTGTTTAGTGCGGATTACAACTAGACAGATATGTCGAATCCTGTAGGTTAAAATTTTAGCCTTTTCCCTGAGTTTTTCCAGTTTATCTTTCCTATGGGCTAGATTTTCATCTTTCAATTGGTCTACTAGAATTGCTTTGACTCCCTTGTCTCGTTCTTCTCAGTTGTATTTCCCTCATTTGATCAGTGGAGTTTGTCATCCTAGGGTTTCTAGGTGCCTTGTGCCGTTTGTTCGGCTACCTCCTCACTAACCTTCTACGTTGAGTTTGAGTCAATTTGGTCTTTATCGTTTCAGTTTGTTGACTAATTGTTTTAGATTTTCTTTCGGTTCTACATGTCATTAGATTTTTGAATGATCATCTTTGTGTCCGTTTAGCTCTCTATCTATCACCCTGAGCATAGATTACATTGCTCGCTGAATCGGTTTGAAAGCTCTCTTTTGCTTGAAGGAGTGCATTTTTGTTTTGAGTGTGTTTGATGTTCATGTTGAATTGATCTCTTTGCTTTAGATTGTTTCATTTTGAATTGCTCAAAACTAGTCTCTATTTTTTCATTTAGTGTAATAATGCATTTTTCTTCTCATTCAGCTGAAAGGACAAAATTTGCTTTCTTTCTTTTAGCTTGAAAATGAAAAATGTTCTTTTGCATCAGTAGCTTTTAGTGAACAAGGAAAGAGCTTTTCGTTTTTTGCTTTGGTTGTCTTAGATGCATTAGGAAAATTTCTTCTTGTGTTTGATTGGTTGCTGCCTCATTATGAACTACTATCCCTCTCTTAGTTAGTTGTTCATCGAATTAGAATGATTTTCTTTTGCATATAGTTGTGCATTAAGAGTTCAAGATTACATTTGGTATGGCCTTGAAACTACAACATTAATTCAAGATCAACTTTAAAATGAATCAATCGACCTAAGGAAGCATTGAAACCTAACGGCCACATTTAGAGGTATAGGCTAGTTACGTGTTCTGGCATTGTTAAACCTAGTAGCTGTCGTTTTCCATCTAGAATTAGACAGCGCTAACACAAACTTGTGCTCCCCATATCGTCATGTATATAAAGGGATACCCTCATAGGTTGCAATCCTTTATCCATAGGAAGTCGAGTCTACCGCCCTGTAACCGTGATACACTGAGCACACCATTCGGGGAGACTACCTACACGTACGTTAAGTCCTTGGTCATTTCTTTTTCATTTGATCACCAAGGTGTATATTGCAGTTCATGAAAACTTGGTACAGCCTATTACTTAGATTACCTGAGTAGTCATTTTTATCTTTTAGTGACTCCCTAAAAGATTGAAAAGATCATCGAGCACTTGTCCTTTCGAGCTCGTTCAAACTGAAAGCGACTAGAGGCACCTTTTTTCCTTTTCTCGACTCTTAAAACATGAAAAGGTAAAGTTTTGTTTCAGTGTCTTAAAATTGGCTGCCCACGAAATATTCTTGGTTAAATTTATATTCCTAAGTGATTCTTTAGGGTTGATTCCAATGGAAATGTTTCCAGAGTTCACTAACCAAGGAATCCCCTCAGATGGGAATCGTGGTCCTTTTCCTTCATTTGGGAATGTTGGTGCCCTGTATATGGAAATGTTGTCCCTCCCGAGATTAACCATTGGTCTCCTAGTTTGGTTGTTTTCAACCCTTGTGGTGTCGAATATACCAATTGTTTCTCAACTAGGTTCTCGTCCGCCTAAACCATGTCAACCCCATGTTGATCCTAAGATTGACCCCTCACCTTCTTTGCCTATTTCTTCACCTCGTTCTTCCTCTTCTCCTGGTGAAATTTTGGATTTTAGAAACCAAGTGGCTAAGAAGAAGAAGAAGAAGCTGAAGAAGAAGAAGAAGGAAAATAAGCTTGGGGGGGGGGGGGGGAATCAACAAATATTGCTACCTGTGCAGCTAATATTGAGAAACTTCCCACTCTGTTTCACAGAGTCAAATTCCTTTGCAAGCTATGTGAGGGTAATCACCTTCTTCATGATTTCCATGGTATTCCTAAGGTGCTAGAAGTGTGGTCCGTTGACCCGATTCATTCTTCATCATGAACCTTTGTACATCATGTTGATGATGCACCTTTAGCTAAAGATAATGAGACTCGTAAGAAACAGGGTAAGATCAAATTTCCCTGTAGGTTGTGTGAAGGGAACCATCCCATTCACCTCTGCCCTTATATGGATGAAGCCTCTAAACTATTGGATACCCTTTCGTCGTCTTCTGATTCCTGTCTTCCCATCGGTTACCATAAGTTTTCTTCAAGTCTTCCAATAGTTAATCAACCAATTAATCGGTATTCCCCTCTGGTCGATTCCACTCTCTCTGAAGGTCAGTCTCCTAATTCCACTTCCAACCAATCATTGGTTGATAAAAATGGCGACCTGATTCCATCTACAATTCATCAGGTCTTTTCTGTCGAGAGTGGGTCTCATCCCAGCCAATTTCTTTTTGTTTCCTCTGATTCCCTGGGATCGGAGGGTGATCCTCCTGTTTCCATTATCCAGGAGGGTGATCCTCCAACTCATGTCCCCACAGTTCCAGAAAGTGATCTTCCTTCTCTCATTCCTAGAGTTTAGGAGGATGGTCTTTCCACTCTCGTAACGCAAGGGGATAATCCTCCTATTCTTATGGCACCCCCTCCATGTATTTTGGTCGCTTCATTTGATTGGAGTCGATTCACGGGATATCATCTTCCTTCTTACGTGCCCTTTGAGATCATTGTACAGGCTTGCAATATGGTCGTACCGGGCACAATTATTGATGAAGGCACCTTGGTTAGTGTTTTTTCCTCAACTACATGACACGCTTTAGGTTCTCCACAGCTTGTGCCTATTACTCAGAATCTGTTGGATTTTAACAGAGGAACAAGTCAACTGTTAGGCATACTTTCGAAGTTTCCTATTACTTTGTGACGGAAAACCACCTATATAGACGTGATGGTGGTCCAAGGCCCCTTGGATTTTAAGTTACTCCTGGGGCACGACTATGATTATTCCATGGGCATGCTTGTCTCTTCCCTATTTTGTGTGATTTGTTTTCAACATGAAGGTCGGATCGTGACCATTGATCAGCTTTCATTCTTTGGTCCTCATGTGACATCTAGTCTACCATCATCCCTTCCTGGTCCTTACCTGCCAATGATATCTTCCCCGCCATAGGTCAATTAGGTGGCCAGCTGTTCCATGTCCGCATCCACTAATGATTCAGTCAGTGAGGTAGTACACAATGTACCGGGGGCATTGGGTCCTAATTTCCGAGATTTTGTTCTCCCCTCGAAGGAGAAAATCTTGGAAGCCATGACTCTTTGTATGTCTTGATAAAGTCATATGGAGCATAGTTCCTTTTCTTGTGTTAAGCTCCTTAAAAAATGAAACAAGCTCGTCAGAGCATAGTTCGTCTTCTTGTGTTAGGCTCCTTAAAAAATGAAACAAGATTCTCTTGGAGCATAGTTCATTTTCTTGTGTCAAGCTCCTTAAAAAATGAAACAAGCTCGTCAGAGCATGGTTCATTTTCTTGTGTCAAGCTCCTTAAAAAAGGAAACAAGCTCTTTGGAGCGGAGTTCCTTTTCTTGTGTCAAGCTCGTTAAAAAATGAAACAAGGTGTCATGAGGATAGTTCTTTTACCGTGTCAACCTCGTTAAAAAATGAAATGGGTTCCCTTTTCAATTCGATTCTATGATCAGATCTCGTAAAATCCAAGTCGAGTCTTTCACCTGATCTCATAATTGAACCTTCATTCCATCCACCTATCAGTAACTAGAAGTATACTCTGGTGAATTCCCTGAAGCTTGGGGGGGCATGTACCTCAAATTGAGTCACCATGTTGGGGGCATGCAAATATTTTTTTCAAGCATAATTTGTTTCCGTTTCAAGCTTGTGTAAAAATGAAACCGTTTTCAAGCATAGTTTTCTACAAAATTTCAAGCTTGTGTAAAAATGAAACCATTCTTATTTTACCTCTTGTGATTGCCATTTTATCAGCCTATTTTTCCATATAAGCCTTGGTTTTCTCATTCCATCGTCACCATCTGCTTGGCCAATCATACGCCTTCACTTGATTGTTTTACCCATTCCTGAGGAACATCTGCAATGAGTGGTATTGTTAGCTAGCCTCTTGACCTTTACTTTTTCCGATTAGTTCCACCATCATCGAAACCAATTGCTACCCTTAATACCACTCGTTCCTCCAGGTGGAGTCATCTTTCAGCTCTTTTCTGACTGTCAAAAATTGAAAAGATTGTCGAGACTCTTGTCGTTTTGAACTCGTTACAGGTTGTGAAATGTCATCTTCCTAGTATACGTTTACCCCTTTTTTGGGCTGGGACAGATTATTTATGAAAAATGAATACCTTAGTTGAACATGGCTAAGAGGTTCTCTAAGATATTGTTTTCTACCTTTTCGAATCTGTGAGACTACCTAAGAAAAGGGACCTGCTAGAGTTTTATTTTCCGCTTCTTTTCAAACTCTCTAAACATGAAAAGATGTCGAGTTCTTCCTTTTTAAGACTCGTTAAAACTTAATGACATCGGAAATTGTCACCATGACGTAACCGTGTTCCTCCTTCCTAAGGATCGTAAAATGTACTATGATGGATTTTTCTGAAGGACAAACTTATATGACAAGAATATGCTATCCTCTTTAAGCTTGTGTAAAAATAAACAGGTACTCACCATAAATGGTGGGGGAAAATGGAAGTTATTCATCAGTTGTGTCGGTAATATGTCACTCTTGAACATGACACTTAACTACAGTTCGTGTCGGGTTGGGATATATTCACTCTGTCACTTTGCCTCCATGGGTTTGGGAAATATACTTGCCTCTCATTCGATTACCAATATTGTCAACATGACCTCTGATCCTATTTTAGTCAAATGCTACCAAATTCCAAAGTCGTGTCACCGAAATGTTTAAGAGAAAATCCTTCTGCAGTTTGTACATTCCTTGATCCTCTGTTTCAGTCTTTATTAACACTCATATTACATCCTTTGTTTCGTGTCAATGATGTGGGATTCATGATGACCCTCCTTCGACGGATCACTTCCTGTCGACTTCAGCTCATTATTCGATAAGTCGATCTAGAGACTCCTATCTGGTACCCTAGAGCTTGCATGCCTCAATGACAAGTTCTTCGCATTCGACAACACGTTCACATCATTGGCCTTCGATCAGGTGATTTCATGGGTGTTCGACTTCAGTTATTTATTCACATATCATAGATTGTATTGTTAGTACCTTGAGAGCCATTATCATTATTGGTGGTATCTCTCGCCTTGTTAACAGCTTCCATCATTTCCTAGTAATCAAGTGATTTTCCTGCACGTTTGACTTCAGCTCATTTATTCGCATGCTTGAAATTGTACTTGATTTGGTTGTGATGGAGTGCAAGACCCTGGTTTTTTTCTGATAAAATCCAAGTTGTGGGGTGATATAATTTGTTCATGATTGGATACATGTTTCTTTCAGATGGATGGCTGCGACCATACCAGAAGTCTATATGTGATCCTTCTCAGATGGATGGCTACGACCATACCATGTTCTCTTTTACGGATGGTTGCATCCATACCTTGATTCATGTATTTTCATTAGAGATTTTAGTTATTTATATGTATATATGCTTGATTTGCAGGTCTCCCGATGGTAGCATCTGGTTCCTTGCATTTACTCGTAAAGCATTTCACCCTTCACTCATGTTCAAACTTCGTACTTTAGGGGCCATCTGTTACACAACAATTTGTCACTATCCATGTACTCTCGGTTCCTTGATCCTGGAGGACCCATACAGTGACCCTTATGTACTTTCCAAGCTTGAAATACATACCCCTGAACCACACTTTTTCTGCCAATTCATCTTCCTTTACAACTTTTCTGGAAGATCCCTATAAAAACCTAGTTTTCAAGGTCGACGCTTTGTCTCAGTGTCTGACTCGCGCCGATAGCAGAGATTTTCATTGGGACCCACGTTGATCAGCACTCCGTCTTAATGTCGGACCCGTGCTGATCCTCTTTTGGAAATTTTTAAAAATAGAAACAAAGTTTCCATGACTAGAAGCTTTGCGAGGCAGCGAGCTGGAAGTTTTTTTTGAGGATATGGCTGAGGAATTCCCCTTTAGGCTTCTTGTTCCCAAGAAATAGGAACTACTCCAAAGGATAAGCTCTTTTCCCATTATTTTAGGGCCCATAACCTCCTCCTCCATTGTTATATAAGGAGACCTCCTTCACCTCTACTGCCTTAGTTAGCTAGAGAGGAGAAGCAATTATAGCTTCGGGAGAATAGTGCAGAGTGTGATTGTTTTTGTGTGTTAAGAACATAGTGAGATATTAGACCTTTGTGTATGAGGGTGTCGAAAATGTGCTTGGATATGGGCCTTCCGAAGGAGAGCCTCAACATCAAGGCTTGGTTTTAAATTCCCCTTGTCTTTATCATAATAAAATGCAACTGATGTTTATCTTCTACTCTTGTTTACATTTATAATGAGATTTCTAGCATTCTTGATCAGTTAGATAGGTTGTAATTGTTTTATGTTTGTCTTGGTTTTACGATTTTCGTGGTGTCTTAACTGTATGTACAGGTAATCGAACGTTGGTAGCAGCATGTATCGATCTTGAGAAGAGCGACGGATCAAGAAGCTTCGATGGAAGACGACAACATAACATCAGAACAAGGTAGGTCATCTTCCTTGCTCTGAATTTCATTTACAATCTTGGAAGATAGATGTTAGTATGTTCTCGTAGTTGCTAGACCCACCCTAGGGCTAGAGGGATCACCTCTGTCCGCAGAGGGGATTTACCAGGACAACACATGTTGATCTATTCTGATTGCAAAGAAAAGAAAAGGGAATCCTAAAATTATCTAAGTTATATATACATAAACCTAAAGGTATTTTTTATGTTAATATACCTAAATCTACAAGTTAACTAATACGATATAATATAGTAATACAGTTAGCAATTAGCTATTAGAATACAATGAATAATATACACTTTATACATGAAATATAATACAATAGTAAAGAAACCAAAACCTTGTGTAACTTGTCCAACGATAAAGAATGAGTTATATTTTCTTTCTACTATATCTCACTAATGCAAAATGTATAACTATTTTTAAATTATAAATGCAATTATAATTTAAAAATATCAATAACTCTTATAGCAAAATATAAAAGATAGAAAACTACATTAATGTAAGGCACTAATATTTTTAAACAAACACAAAGTAATATGAATTTGTATTCAAAATTCAAAGCAATAATTAATATATCTAAAACTATATAATAATATCTAATTTTATTAATGGTCGAGGAAACAAAATTAAATAACCATAACAATTTCAACAAAATAGTAAACCTTCCAACACTTCAATAGGCAAGCAATAAAAGATTATAAAAAGGCAGAAATTATTATAATATGAGCATTAATCTTATTCATGGATGCTCAACATTCTCAAACAATATAAATTCTCATAAATCGTTCTTAGAAACCTAGACTTAAGCAACATATAGATCATAATTATCCTTCAAGAAATATGTCATGAAAGGTTAAATTGATCATATGTGTGTGTGTGGAAAATTATGAAGAAATAACATTGTTTTTCCATGACTGTGATCTGTGAATGAATAGTGACCTTATTACATTTTTCCTTAGTATGTTAGTTCTTTCATATATATGAAAGAACTAACATACGAAGGGAAAATGTAATAAGGTCATTGTTTATTCACAGATCACAGTCATGGAAAAATAATTATATGAAAGAACTAACATACTAAGGAAAAATGTAATAAGGTCACTATTTATTCACATATCACACTCATGGAGAAACAATGTTATTTCTTCATAATTTTCCAAAGCAATGTTATAAAAAATTCAAAAAATGTAAAATAAAACGGACCATGGAAATTGAAATTTCATATATATAAGTATTAATTAGTTGAAATAGTTCAAAAAACATCACATTTTAACAAGTTCAACATTCACCAAAAAAATTCCAGCATTTCTCTCCCCTTTCACTCAAAAATTAAGGCCTTATATACATGCCCATCTGTGTTTCAATGCATATATATAATTTATTAAACATAACAAGGTGGCCCCTAAGAATTTGGACCATATCCTTTGACGCAGTAACAACTGAAAGTCAGCCCAATGGGTGGATGGTCAACGATGATGTGGCTTTGTCAACAATTTAATTTTTGTAACCCCATTCTCTTTCGTTTCTCCTACGTGGTCTTTTCTTTACTCGGCAATGTTATTTATCAATTTTAGAAAAATTGATAAATAAATATAATTGGCAGCTTTAGAATGTTATATTGCAATTCCGGCTCATATAATAACTATTCAACCCTTATAAATTGTATATTGATACACCACGCCCTTTTAAATAAACTTTTACAATAACATTAGGCCATTCCCGTTTTATATTACTCCGCCGACCTTATAACAAATATTTAATCTTCGGTCTTTATAGTTATAACCCGCACTTTGTGTACAAAACTTTATAATATAGCCTTCGAACCTTATATCAATAGTCTAGCGCTCATAAACATATAACTGTATGCTCGCCCGTGGACCTGGGCCCCACTCCTATGATAAGTCGACCAATCAACATATGCAAAGTACCTCTTTTATCGTCCGCTCACGTTGATTATCGTTCATGCATCTATGTCCAACGTCCACTGTCCGATGGCCTTCTCTCGAATCAACGGCTCTCGTGCATTTCGCCCGGCGTCCTGGTATGAGGGTTAACGTGCGATGGCACAAGTTAACAAGCGGTTTTCAAACAATTCTTTTTCCACGTGTAGATTCCTGTATGGAATCGCTCGCCTTCCCGTCAATACCACCTCCGTACCAAGAGTGGTGCGGAACAGGGAAATCCGCCTATGTAAATCCGCTCCAGTTTTCTCGCTACTGTACTTAACTATGGTTCCGTCGGTTCCGTTGTATGATTAACCCAGGTTCGACACGATCTATTAAACAGAATTTATAGCAATTATACAATAAAACAGGTTTGTTTCTTTATACGGGAATTCCGCCAATTGTACCCTGTGTTTCTGTTTGGTGAATCATTATATGCATATTCTTCCTGAGGAAAAATATGATCCCACTGCTTGGGATGTTCTCCTGCAAGACTCCTCAACAAATTTCCCAAACTCCTATTTACTACCTCAGTTTGTCCATCAGTCTGGGGATGATAAGCTGAGCTGAAACTTCTGCACCAACATTTTCATACGTGTACCAGTCTGCAACATTAAAAATGGGAGATATTCCAACATCAGGTGGCAATTCAATCTCATAAGCATTTGTAGAAAACTTCCTAAGTATCTTGCATGGCCCAATCTTTTTGTACTTCAATTTGTTATACTGCTTCTTTGGGAATCTCTCCTTTCTCAAGTGTGCCAAAACCAAGTCTCCTACTTCAAAGTGAACTTCTTTTCTGCTCAAGTCTGCTCTGGTTTTGTATTTGATGCTGCTGCCTTGTAGTTGCTGTTTCACTTGTTCATGTATGGCCTGGATCTCTGAAGCAAATTCTTCACCATCTGCACTCCTTAACTCTGATCTTCCCAGATTTCTTAATTTTGATATTCCTCTGGGATGCATTCCATAAACAATATGAAATGGACTCTGCCCTGTGCTTCTATTTGGTGAATCATTATATGCATATTCTGCCTGAGGAAAAATATGGTCCCACTGCTTGGGATGCTCTCCTGCAAGACTCCTCAACAAATTTCCCAGACTTCTATTCACAACCTCAGTCTGTCCATCAGTCTGAGGATGATAAGCTGAGCTGAAACTCAGTTTAGTGCCAAGTTTCTTCCATAGTGTCCTCCAAAAATAACCCACAAATCTGGTGTCTCTGTCTGAAACAATACTCTTGGGCAATCCATGCAATCTAACAACTTCTCTGAAAAACAAGTTAGCTACATGGGTGGCATCACTAGTTTTATAGCATGGAATAAAATGTGCCATCTTGGAGAATCTGTCTACCACAACAAAGACTGCATCATTCCCTCTCTGAGTCTTGGGCAATCCTAGAACAAATCCATACTCACCATGTCCCAAGGCCTGTCTGGAATAGGCAAGGGAGTATACAATCCTGCATTCTGGCTCCTTCCTTTAGCATATTGACAAATCTTGCAGTTCTTCACAAACTTATCCACTTCTGTTCTCATCCTGGGCCAGAAATAAAAGTGACTCAGCTGTTCATAAGTCTTATCAGTACCAAAGTGTCCGGCAAGTCCACCACTATGCTTTTCTTTGATCAAATTTTCTCTCATGGAACATTTTGGTATACACAGTTGGTTTTTTATAAATAACAAGTCCTCCTGTAGGAAATAGTCCAGCCACTGACTTCTATCTGTCAAAAGAGGGTTACTACATGCCTCAAATGCTTCTCTAAAATCTGTATCTGTTTTATATAATTCTTTGAGAAAATCGAATCCTGCAACTTCAAAATTAGTCTCTTGAACAAGCAAATGTCTCCTACTCAAAGCATCAGCTACTTGATTGGCTTGGCCACTTATATGTTTCAAAACAAAATTAAAACTTTGGAGATACTCAACCCATTTAGCATGCTTATGTTTCAACTTGGGCTGTTGTACAATATACTATAAAGCATGATTGTCAGAATACAATACAAACTCCCTGGACATCAAATAATGTCTCCACTTCTTCAGTGCTTGGACAATTGCATAGAATTCCTTCTCATAAGAGGAATAATTTCTCCTGGTATCATTCAACTTCTCACTGAAATAGGCTATGGGCCTATCATCCTGACTCAAAACAGCTCCAATGGCCTCCCCACTGGCATCACATTTTACTTGAAATGGTTTGGTGAAATCAGGCAGAATTAAAACAGGCTTCTCTGTTATCTTTTGCTTCAAAATTTTAAAATTTCTCTCTGCTTCAGCAGTCCACTTAAATGGCTGTTTTCTCTTCCTTATTGTCTCAATTATGGGTGCATTAATCTTACTGAAGTTTCTTATAAACTTTCTGTAAAAACTAGCAAGTCCATGGAAACTTCTTACCTCAAAAACATTCCTGGGTGAAGGCCACTCCATAATTGCCTTGACTTTCTCTGGGTCCATCTTTAATCCTTCTGCAGAAACAACAAAACCCAAATACACCAACTCTTCCTTCATGAATGAGCATTTCTTCAAATTTATCAGCAGTTTCTCTTGGTGCAGCTTCTTCAAGACATGATTAAGATGCCTTAAATGTTCTTCTTTAGTTCTACTGAAAACTAATATATCATCCAAATACACTATCACAAATTTACCAATGAATTCCTTCAATACTTCATTCATAAGTCTCATAAAAGTGCTAGGTGCATTTGACAACCCAAAAGGCATTACCATCCATTCATACAGTCCTTCATTTGTTTTAAAAGCAGTTTTCCACTCATCACCCTCTCTAATTCTAATCTGATGGTATCCACTCTTTAAATCTATCTTTGAGAAGTATTTAGCACCACTCAAACAGTCCATCAAATCCTCTATTCTGGGCAAAGGAAATCTGTACCTGATTGTGATCTTATTAATTTCTCTGGAATCAGTACACATCCTCCAGCCTCCATCTTTCTTTGGGCTCAAAACCGCTGGTACTGCACATGGACTCAGACTTTCTCTAATCAGTCCTTTGTCCACCAATTCCTGTACTTGTTTCCTGATTTCCTCATTTTCCTTGGGAGTCATTCTGTAGGCTGCCTTATTTGGCAGATTTGAACCACGGATAAAATCTATCTGATGGCTGATCTTTCTCACAGGTGGCAGCTCATCAGGTAAATCATCCACAACGATGTCACAGTAATTGTCTAACATCTCCTGTATCTCTACTGGTAAATCAAAAATATTTGTAGAAGTAAGAACTACTTTAGGCTTGCAAACTAAAGAAAAGCTTACCTCTTCTTCTTCTATCTGCTGCAGATATTCCTTCCCGCTCCGCAACAAGGTCTTTGGATCAATCACTCTGCTGGATGGCTCTCCTTCTTCCATGGGAATCAATATATGATGTACCCCATCTTTGAAGAACTTGTAAGTGTTCTTCTTGCCATCATGCACTGCTGCTCTGTCAAACTACTAAAGTCTACCCAGAAGTATATGACACACATCCATGGGCATTACATCACACAAAACCTTGTCCTTGTATTTTCCCATTTGCAGCTCTATTTCACACTGTTCTTTCACAACCAGCTGGTGCCCTTTATGCAGCCAGGACACCCTGTAGGGAGTGGGGTGCTCCCTAGTCTTCAGCTTCAGTTTTTTCTATCACCTCAGTGGAAACCAAATTGTCTGTGCTGCCACTATCAATGATTAGCTGGCAGCATTTCCCTTGGACTTTGCATATGCTCCTAAACAAAGTCTTCCTTTGTGCAGGCTCAGTGACTTCTTTGGTTTTTTTCAACAGGACCTTGTTAACCACCAAGGACTCTCCCCTCTCTGGAAGAAATTTTTCTTCAATTTATGCTTCTTCTTCAACCTGGGCAACAACAACATTTCTTGGGCCAGCATTCACATTCTCTAGGCATTCATAGTGCTTGTGTCCCACTCCCTGACATCTATAGCACCTCAACTCTCTGCCTCTGCCTCTGTCTCCTCTTCCTCTTCCTCTGTAAGAAACCCTTCTACCCCTTGCATCATCCTCTGTAGATGCATTCTGAGGTGGGCTATTGTTAGCTCCATCCCTGGGTGTAGGCTTTCCTCTACCACCCTGACTTCCCTTTCCACGGAAGGTACCTCTCTTCTTGGCAGACTGTTTTCTCAGGAGTTTCTCCTCTGCTTTCAAGGCCATCTGATAGGCCTCTTCCACTGTCTTAGGAGACAGAAGACCAATCTCATCTTGGATTTCCAGTCTGAGACCATTCACATATCTGGCAGTCTTCTCTGGCGTATCTTGGAATTTCCCAGCTCTTATGCTCACTCTGTAGAATTCTTCTGTGTATTCCTTCACTGTCAGCAACCTCTGTCTCAGGTTCTGCATTTGTTTATACAATGTCAGCTGGTAATCACTAGGTAAGAATTTACCTTTCAATTTGGCCATCATTCTGGTCCAGCTCTTGATAGGTTGCTTGCCAACTCTCCTCCTTTCTTCCTGCACTCCATCCCACCAAAGTGCAATATGTCCTTTCAGCTTTGTTACTGCAAACTTAACCTTTTTATCTTCACCTATTTCTTCATAATCGAAGCATTTGTTCAGTTCATTTATCCAGTCCACCAGCTCTTCTGGATTCAGTCCCCCTGCATAACTCGATGCTTCAATCCTGGGCTTAACTGCAGATCCCAGAACAGTTCTCAGGAGCCTCAAGTCAGGAGGAATTTCAACATTTTCTTCAGCTTCTTCCATTTTAGGTTTGCTGATGTCTTCAGGATCTCCGGTCTGTCTTTGCTCCATGGCATCCATTCTGGCCTCGACCCTCTGCAACACCTCCAACACCTCTGCGTTGGCTACAGGTCTCCTCCTGCCAGCCCCTCTACCAAGTCAGATTGCCATGCCAGCAAACAGCTCAAACTTCCCTCTCTGATACCACAAATGACGCAGTAACAACTGAAAGTCAGCCCAATGGGTGGATGGTCAACGATGATGTGGCTTTGTCAACAATTTAATTTTTGTAACCCCATTCTCTTTCGTTTCTCCTACGTGGTCTTTTCTTTACTCGGCAATGTTATTTATCAATTTTAGAAAAAGTGATAAATAAATATAATTGGCAGCTTTAGAATGTTATATTGTAATTCCGGCTCATATAATAACTATTCAACCCTTATAAATTTTATATTGATACACCACGCCCTTTTAAATAAACTTTTACAATAACATTAGGCCATTCCCGTTTTATATTACTCCGCCGACCTTATAACAAATATTTAATCTTCGGTCTTTATAGTTATAACCCGCACTTTGTGTACAAAACTTTATAATATAGCCTTCGAACCTTATATCAATAGTCTAGCGCTCATAAACATATAATTGTATGCTTGCCCGTGGACCTGGGCCCCACTCCTATGATAAGTCGACCAATCAACGTATGCAAAGTACCTCTTTTATCGTCTGCTCACGTTGATTATCGTTCGTGCATCTATGTCCAACATCCACCGTCTGATGGCCTTCTCTCGAATCAACGGCTCTCGTGCATTTCGCCCGGCGTCCTGGTACGAGGGTTAACGTGCGATGGCACAAGTTAACGAGCGGTTTTCAAACAGTTCTTTTTCCACGTGTCGATTCCTGTATGGAATCGCTCGCCTTCCCGTCAATACCGCCTCCGTACCAAGAGTGGTGCGGAACGGGGAAATCCGCCTATGTAAATCCGCTCCGGTTTTCTCACTACTGTACTTAACTATGGTTCCGTCGGTTTCGTTGTATGATTAACCCAGGTTCGACACGATCTATTAAACAGAATTTATAGCAATTATACAATAAAACAAGTTTGTTTCTTTATACGGGAATTCCGCCAATATTAATCCGGCTTTCCATACCCACTCTTGCATGTGGTTGAGATGGAATCCCAGGCTATTCAGACCACGAATAGGAGGGAACAACAGACAGTTAAATGCAGAGTCGAAATAGCAGCTCGACTCAGAAATTTAATACAGATGTAGAAATCTATTGCTTCGCAATTAAACAATCTTTTTCATAGACAAACATTGGTTCTTCCCGAAGGCAACCAAGCTTAGAAATCGTTTAACTGGAAACAATTTTAACACACAGAGTTTAGTCTAAAATCTCTCATCGCCCCCTTTTTTCATACATTCAAAGAAATTATATACATTACAGTGTGTCTCTTCGGTTCCTCTGTGAGGACCGTTTTGGAAACCAAAATTCTAAATAATTCAACTAACTAAACTGACAGCTGGATCAAACCCGACTGTCTGACTTCTACAACTCTAACTAGTCTAATTAAAACAGTCAGCCAAGGTATTGACACTTGGCTGTTACAGTTTGATGAATTTCAAACCCTCAATAGCCACAACATGTGGACAAACTCCTACATTGCTGGCTATTGCCTAATGCCCCTGCATCATCCTTTCTAATCTACTTGACCAGTTGGGTCGTACAAGACTATCTAAAAAAAGAATGAGAAATAATTGACAATATATTCAGGAGATTCAAAAGTTGTTGAGATGTATTCATTGCAACTGTCCTCGTGATAACCAATGCCAGCACCCAAAAAACAAGGAATACCTATAACAAACTGAGAGAGAAGAATCAATAGATGATGATATAACTAACATAAAAAGGCTATAGAATCCCAGATTTTGTAGCTGGTAGTAAAAATTATAAACTAAATAAAAATAAAAAAGCATACCTCACCAATTCGCAACTTGAAAATAAATAATGACATACATATTATTTGGCAGAAATCTGACTCTTAGTACTCGAGGTTATAACTACTACTTTGACATTAGAAGACTTGATGAAAATGTGAGTATATGATGGTTATGGATTTTCCTCAAACTCAGAATCCTTTTTATCCTATTGATTTGTGCTAAGTTTATTCATTTGTCTTAACAATTCATTTTCCTATATAATTTTATTAATCTGGTGTTCAAGACAAGGTACCATATTTAGATATTGTTGTTTCTAGTACATATTATTTATAGATTTATCAGAGTCAATATTTCATTGGGGATTTTTATCAGAGTTACTACCATCATCTTATGTGTGATCATTATTATCTACAAATCCAGAATTTAAACTAGACTGAGGTTTATTATTTTTCAGCAGCGACTCAATAGGAGATTCAAGAATAACATAGACTTGTTTAATAGGGACATTTTTACCCTTGTTGCGCCTTTCTCTGGATATTTTTCTCTCTTATTTTTTTCTCTTCACTCAGGATTGAGAATTAGGGTTTGGTTGACTAATTTCTTTTTCATATGCAAGTTCCAAATGAATATTATAGTCTGAGAAATTTAACTTGACATCATCCATGAAATCAAGTTCTAGTTCAATTTTTTGAAACCTCGATTTATTTTCCATACTTCATGTAATGAGAATAGGCACTGAATCATGAGTTTTAACCCTAGCATTGGCAGATACCACGAGACTCAGACAACTTCGAAATGGTTGGTTGAAAACTAGGTGAAACCCTAGGGAAAATCTTTACTTATCAATTATATTGGATTTATCAAAGCCATTTCAGATAATGAAAGAGTCTTAGGAATTGCCATACTTGACCAAATAGTGTTTTACCAACATGAAAATCAAACAATGATGAAACATATATCACTCAATATTATTACACTCTCCTTGGTAAAACTTTGATATTTTAGAGAGGCTCTTACGTAAATAGTATGGGAAATCGAGATTGAAACTAAGGAAAACCATTAACAGGCGTATATGTCACACAAAGACAAACGCATATCTTCCTTCACAAGTGATAAAACACCTAACAAAATATAGTAAGTCTTTCCATTTAGGTTTAAGAGAACTTGCTGACATACCTTTCACATTATACAAGCAACTCTTAGAAGCTATAAATTCTCACCACGGGACGTTGGGCATTGGAAAATTTTTTGACCAATTATTTCCTTCTGTGGAGAGGAAATTTTCCTCAATGATAAAGCATATGTATACCTGAATCTCTACATCACCAATCATAGTTTTTAACCATTAAAAAAGAGAGGGGGAAGCCTTAACCACTTGGTCATTATAACCATGGAAACGTTGAACAAAATCCCACCAACCAACTTTTTGAAAAATAGCAAGATCTTCCTCATAATATTCTATATTATCACCTCCAACGAGTTATGTTCAGATTATAAGAAGCATTCTTATACAATCGTGGGAAGTTAACAATGATTTTCTCAGGAAACATGCGATACAATCCTGGTAAGTTTTTGAGGAAAAACCCTAATTGCAGATAACCCAAACACATAGAGGAACGACTAAACCACAATGCACATTATTCGATAATGAGATTAGAAGCATTAAGATAATCCATTGGAAAAGGAATGATAGTACTGAAGCAAAATGATATCAACCACAAATAAAATTAATGTCCAAGACCCTTTCAATCACATGATCAATGTCCAGGTGTTCAAATATATGATTTCCAAATCTATATGGCAATCCCATGTCATTGCTCAGACATATGATCTATTCGGAAACACAAAATACCAAATATTAGTTAAACCATTTCAACGAATTCATTGTATGAATGCATCAAAATTTTACCATCAATAGATTAATAGCAAAAAGAACACATGTACCTAGAATTGGGTTAAATCACCTCGAGGCATGATAAAAACCATATGAACAACAGTCATAAAAATAAATTACACAAGGACAAAGTTGTAAGTCTTAAGGTTCAACCCTTCAATACACCATGAAATATAAAGAACATATAATATGGTTGTATGTTACATGTTACGACAAGGTCCCAAAAATAATTAAATAATTGATGTTAGATCTAAGACTTGTGTGATCCATAATTTAGATAAATGTCTTTCGGATTAATCACATCATTAGAATTGACCAAATCCTAATGATGTGATTAATCCGAAAGACATTTATCTAAATAATTGATCATCCAAATCATAAAGCATATAGAGCACCATGTTATAAGTTCATTTCCAGTCTAAAACTAGGGTACATGAACTTGTGGGAGACAAAAATAACAACACCATAGTTGATCCAAGGGAGCCAAAATGCTATATAGTTTATTCATAATGATAAAAATAATATATTGCAAATAAAAGTATGAGAATAATATTGGATTGTCCAAAAAACACTAGTATATATCAACTAATTATTGTTAGTATATGGAAACTTCCTTTAATATCTTCTAAGATCTCCATCAAGTTATGAATCATTGAAAATAAAACAATGCCAAAGTGTAAAATATATCCACACTCATCACACAAGAGTAAATTTTATGCTTTAAAAACATAATCTGTGTTCCAAGTCACAAAAGTAAAGGTGAAAAAAACCCAAAATACACACAAAAATGAAAAGAGGGGCCCATTTTGTTTGCAAAATGTGAGGGGAGTCTATTGGGTGTCAAACATGCCTGAAAATCCAAATACAAATATTAGAGACAATCTAATAGAAGAACTCACTTCATCATCAATTATCAGAACTTGAACCAGACAACTTCTTGTTTCTCAATAATATCCAATCCTTAAAAGAAAGTATTGTATTTCTTGAAAATGAAACTCTCCCTGGTAGAGTCACCAAAAATGTTTCTCTCTTTTCCAATCAAGGGAAAGAGTCAACCTCCTAGTGACTTATCAAATTTCCCTTTTCATTTATATAGAGGTGGTACTCCTCTCATGATTTATGGAAGATTCTTCTTTTGTCCTCAAATGAATGTAATGGGCGAGTGATAAAGAGAAAACCCCTAAATATCCTTAAACAAAGCTCCCATGTAGTATATTTAATCGTTAAGCACACAGGAAATGAATATGGAAATAAATATTTTATGTACTAGGGTCTTTCTTCAATAAGTATTTTTCCTTCCTCTCTAAAATAATGTGAATCTAGAATCAAATATGACTTTGCAAAGATGAAATAATAAAAGAGAATAATATGAATAGTTCTTCAAATAAATATAAAGGACTGGATACATTAGAATTAATGAGTTTGTAAAGCCTCAATTATACAAGAATCGAATGATACATCACCATACAAACTTATGCTTGCAATATAAAATTGGAATAGCTCTTTGTGGGAAAATTAACAATAATATCCCAATATGACAAGTTTAGCATATATGACAAGTTTAGCATTGTTTGAAACTAAAACAACTTCTTAAATGAAAACTAGATAAATTGTAATTAAACTGTTTTTTCTTTATTACAAGTAGGAATCATGCTCCCTTTGACCTAAAATACAATATGAAGTGCTTGGAAGAGATGAGAAGACATAATCAAATCTAAATTTTCATGTAGCTAAGCACACATGAAAACCTAACAAAGAGATAAATGTGGAAGAGTGGATGCCAGAGAAAGTTTAGCAAGTTGATTCACAAGATCTTCTGGAAAGGAAACACCCGTCTTCCAAAAAACTCCAACTCCCTCCTTTTTTGAATGTGATTTTCTTCCTTTATAATATTCTCTTCATCTTTGAAGCTACTTAACAATTAGATTTTTTTCTCATTGTGTTAACTCAATAAAGATCCATTTTGGAATTATGAAGTTAATAATTCGTACTTCGAGATGGGTTCCACTTTCGATATTTTAGATTTCCCTTTTTATTAATCATTTCAAGAAATATTTTAGTGATAGGCCCAAAATGGTCACACATATTCTTTTAATTTTCTTAAATTATTTATAATTTTGGCTTTTTAAATGACTCCAAATGTGTTCTTAATGGTTCCATCTTTCCAACGATGTCTCATTTTCCCAAATCAAACATTAGGAACTAAGGCCATGGCTTCTGGAAGATAGTATTCAACAATCGTTGATCTTATCAAAGTAAAATCTTAGCCTTTGATGTATAATCAACCTTATTCATCCCACATGAGTTGTGGAGGGAGAATTTGTAATCATTTATAAGGAAATGGGCTCCCCATATTCTTTTTGCATCGAGTAGAGAGATCCATGGAATCTTTCCTAGCCTTCTGTGTAGTGTAAGCTTTTGGTCACCACCTCAACACCCAAACATCATGCCAAATCACTCCCTGATCATCCATGTCTAACTAATACCTTCTAGGTGTCACCCAAAGATGTTTCCATGTGTCATTTGGAGGTATTCCAAATAAAAAGAGGGAAATCACTGCCCAATCATCCATGTTCAACCAACACCTTCCAGGTGTCATATAAAGGTGTTTCCATGTGTCATTGGGAGGTATTCCAAATAAAAAGATGAAAAAATTAGGATATAATAATGTTAAAAATAATCTAAATTCTGAGATGAAGAGTACAATTCCAAGAGAAGTGAACCAAAGTAGAAGTATAAGTAAGCCCCCGAGGGGAAACTCAATTTTCATTGGGAAATGTGCCAAATAAAAAGGGAAAAATCTTAGCATAAGAATGTATAAAAACAATATGTATAAAAACAATCTAACTTTGGGATTAAGAGTATAATTCCAATAAAAGTGAACCAAAGTAGAAGTAGAAGTAATCCCCCGAGGGGTAGCTCAATTGATGATAATTGTAATAATGAAGTGTTATGTACAAAGAGATTAGAGGTTCAAATACCCCTAATTTACTCGTTTTTGTGGAAGGGGCATACATAGGAACCTAGAGGTTATAGTGGTAGCAGTCAAAATCAACCCTATGTCACACGGGTGCAAAACAGACCCAATTTTTTATTCCTACAGTGTAAGGTTTCACCCAGAGATGTTTTCACATGTCATTGGGAGGTGTGAAAAATAAAAAGAAGGAAAATCTTAGGATATGAGAATGTATAAAAATATTCTAAGTTTGGGATGAAGAGTATAATTCCAAGAGAAGTGAACCAAAGTAGAAGTAGAAGTAAGTTAATTCTAATAGAAATGAACCAAAGTAGAAGTAGAAGTAAGTCATCAAAGGGAAGCTCAATTTTCATTGGGAAATGTTCCAAATAAAAGAGGGAAAATCTTAGGATATAAGAAGGTATAACAATAATATAAGTCTGGGATAATGAGTATAATTCCAAGAGAAGTTAACCAAAGTAGAAGTCGAAGTAATCACCTGAGGGAAACTTAATTGGGGATCATTGTGATAAAAAAGAGTTATATACCGAGATATTAGAGGTTCAAATCCCCCCAATTTACCCATGCTTACAAAAGGGGTGTACACAAACACCTAGAACTTATAGTGGTAGTGGTCAGAATTGATCTCATGTCACATAAGTATGAAACAGACCGAGTTGTTGATTCCTATAGAAAAAAAAGAGAGTAGAAGTAAAATGACTAAGTAAAATAAATTAATGCAGGAAAAAAGAAATGGAATGAAGTAAAAAAAGGTCTGCAACCTAAATGAATCAAAGGATCCTGAAAATGGCTAAGTATAAATAGGGGTAAAAATTGTAGGTAGTGGAAATGTGGGTTATGAGGCATGTTAGAGACAAGTAGGTAAAAGGACAACCCACAAATTGCATGGATAAAAACACGAGAGGAGAAGGAGATAATAATCACTTATTCAAAATTTTAAGATGGATGGAAGGTGGATAATGAAAATGGAATATGGATGAAAAATGATAAAATAGGTAATAGATGAAGATAAAATGAAGGGGGTGTTGGAAATATCTCAAACATATGACCTCAAAGTGTTGGATGTAACCAAGACATGATTATCAAATGAAAGATGAATATATGTGATTTTTTCCTTTTGAATAACCCTTTAATCTTTCGAGGGAGAAACCATCTTGGCCATTCTTTTATAAGGAAGCAACACATCTTGAATTTGATAGTAAATTATTACATTTTTATTTTGGGTCTTCATGAGAGTCATCTAGCACATTCACAAGGATAAAAATTGACTTTCAGGTTGATCAAGGACTGTTGATCAACATCTGGCTCCAATAATAGGACAATGACCCCTAGTGGGTTGCTAGGAACTCTAGAATCAAACGAATTTCCTTCTTCATTATGCTATCAAGTCATCCCAAATTGTTATCTCAATCTAACTATTGGGCATATTAATATGGTGAAAACCCAACTTCTGTTGATAAATAAAATAAAAAAATATTGTGGAACAAAAATTGGCTTAAATGGTGGTAGCTATATCTAAATGGAGAGAGATGGAGGCTACACATATTTGCAAAAAATCGTTACAAGAATTTTTTTTAACATACATAAAAAACCCTATAACCCAAATACCTAACCCTAAATGATGAAGCACCAAAAGGTTTGCAGGCCCTAAGGTGGTTTGTTGGTACATCAACTTTATGAGGGTGAAACTTTTAAATACAATGTCCATTTGGGGTGCACATTAGCCTGTTGGAAAGAACTATCCAAGGATTACAACTTGGAACTGGGGCTAGGGTATGGAAGCCCCTAGCCCCCAAAAAGGCCAAAAAACATCCTTTAGGGCCTTAAGATGGCATTGTAAATTTAGGACTTGAAACCTATAGAAAAAATGCTACAAAGATAGAGAACCGTTGAGCTAGTGGAAGAGGTGGGTGGACATCGATATACACTTTGATCAACAACATGTGCACTTACAGTGAAGGATGGTAATAAGAAAGGCAAGTAGGAAACAAGGCATCTTGATCATATAGATGGAGAAAAATCTCATTATAGTAAGGATACTAAGAATCCTAGGGGAGAATTTAAGAAGGAGGGAAAAAAGTGTAGCCACTACAATAGGGGGTTCCATTAAGATGGTTATTGTATAGTGACTATAATTGATCGAATGACTAAATCACGTCAACAACATAATCTAGATGACTATATTCCAGACAATTTCAAGAAGAATGTTGAAGAAAAGTCACTAGAGGATCAAGGTATGTATCATGCTTTGATTGCTATTACTTCATCATCTAATAAATTTATTTTTAACTCATGTTCCTTTGATCATATGGTTGCATCCGTGTAATCTTCTTTGATACATTGCAGTAGTCCCACTACATAAGCTTGTCGAACACCTATTTTTCAGGGAGATATTCAAGATGATCTTTCATATTGACTTCAAATAATATTTTTGGTCAAATTTTAGGATTTGATTTAGTAGTCCATCAATAGCCCATTACAAATCTAGATCACATGCTATGGAGGGCACACAATATTTCTATAATCAACTAGTTAGCTGGTGGGTGAAACTACGTCATAGGGAACTAGTTTTCAATTTTTTGGTAGGGCCATGAGCTTTCATTTCTACTATTAGAAAGTAAAAGGCTCTCTCCTACTTTGTTGCAGTTAGCCACCAATTTTCTCTCCATTCCCATTGTTAGTTGACTTTTAGTCTTATTTCAGAGTTTACCTAAGTTTAACTGGTTAGTATTTAGCATGTGAGAGTTATTAATTAGTTCTAACTAATTTTTAATTCAACTTACTTCCAGTTCACTCCATTTTAGGATATTTTTATAAATTTGGGTCTCCCAGTCTAATTTTGAATTATTTTCCAACTAGGAAAAGTGTTTTTGAGTTATACTGAGTACATGCACATGGAACCCCAACCTAATTCAAATTGGTTGGCCTCTTCAAGAGTTTATATATTGTATTCGTGTTCAATAATAATATATAATTATATTTATGAGTAATTCAAATTGAATCCTTGGTTCATTAGTTAATTTATCAATTGCTTATTCTTTCTTCTTTCTTGTTTTTCAAGTAGCTAGTCTAGTATTTTTCATAGTTAGATCATGTGATTGTGCTTAAAATCTAATATATCAACCATCAGTGGTTAATACCATCCTCCATTTAGTTTTTCCAAGGAAGAAGAGTGAATCCCTTAAAATTTTCATTCAATGGAATATATGTATGTATATATATTCATTTACACTATGTTGAAATATGGAAAAGATATTGTGAAGGGTATCTAGTCTACTAAATACTCTTGAAAATATCATTTGTATATTTGAACATAGTGAAAATGAGAATACCAAGTTCATTTTGGCTTTTATTGCTAGGAGGGCTTGGAGAATAATAGTTATAATTATGAAATTGGGTGAAGTTACATCTCATATTTTCAAGGGTGGGGCAGGTTATATGAAATGTTCCCATTCCCAACTTCCTTTGTATTTCAACTTTTGCAAATTCACTCACTCTAAGGCATTTTTGGGTTAGTATAACATTAGATAACCACTTGCACTATGGATATCATAAGCATTTTTATTGATTTTAGCAATATCCTTTTATTTTATTTTTCAAGTTCATAATGCCAAAAATATGATTTTGATTGGGTAAATCAAGTTTGATAAGATCTTTATAATATAGCAGATTTCTCTTGTTAATGATTTTAATGTTGCTCAAATCCTTATTTGTAAAGTTCATATGAATATAAAGTTTAATGTTGTTACTAATATACATTTGATTGCCTTCAAATATGTTCCCATAGCTAAGCTAATTCACAATCTCTATCTCATCCTCTTTTGAGCATGTATTGGCTACTACTCATGTTATATTTTGAGCATGTATGGGCTACTACTCATGTTAGAAGCAATAATAGGGAGATTATGCTTACTTATCTTGAGTAATATATGTGTATATTTTATATATCTCATCATGGCCCTAAACTCTATGAATGCACAAGTAGATTTTATTTCAAGTTATTTTGTCCTAAAATCTCATTACATCATCTTTCTGGTTACATAATCTAGCACAAGGACCAACATTAGCATGAAAGCTTTATATTGAACGCCATTGGTGAAAATTAAGGCTCACGAAGGCTACATTATCATCTCACTTTTATCAAATGAGCAAGCCACAATTCATGTGTGTGTGTTGGGGTTTAGGGAAGACAATTGGTGGGGAATGGAGTATTAATTTTTCATATATATTTTGATTTTAAAGTATGGGTGTTACACATCTCATCTATACAATGTAGTAAAATGCATCCTGGATTTTTCGTTGTAATAACTAAATTAATATTACTCTTAAAAATGATTAATTGAATTAGGAATTGTCTAATCATGTAGTAAACTTTCCTCTGGTTGAATTTGATGATTTGGGAAGTATGCAACTTTCATATATTTTTGAGAATCTGAGTTAACTTAGAATTTAGAAAAAATCCGATCATGGTGAAACTTTGCATATCCCTATATCCTTGCTATATCAAAATTGTGGGATATATTTTTTCAAATAGATTTACTTACTTTATGGAATTGAGGTAAGAAAACATATAATATGAAAAAGGGTTTTAAAGTGATACCTAAAATGAGAATTAAATTAATATTAATTTTTATAAAATATTTAAATTGATTAATTGGTTGAAGTGAAAAGAAATATAATAAAACCTATAGGGTTGGTTCAAACATTTGTTGCAAGGTTTTGGGTATTTGGATCTTAAAATCACTATGTTGGGTCCACAAATATATTATAGGTGAGACATACTAATCTAATCCAATAAGTTTTATGGGGATGCCATTCATCAATGTAAGGAAACATGTATTAGTTTTGCAACTAAGTTTTTTTGGAAAAGGAAAAGAAAAGATATATAATAAAGGAGTTATCTTTAATGCTATTTTTTTAGTTTTTAAGCTAAGTTTTTTTAGAAAAGGAAAAGAAAAGATATATAGTAAAGGAGTCGTATTTAATGTGATTTTTTGGAGTTTTTAATGGATTTTTTTTGGTGGAATAGGACTAAAATTTTTGAGGTGAAATCTTAATTTGTGTTATTTAAACTGGTTTTTTCACTGGAAAAATAAATTAGAAAACTTTTCAAAAAGTCTCATTAAAGACTATTTGTATAATAAAAGAAAAAAAACATTTAAAGGAATATTAAAGGGTTAGCTTAATAGGTTGCATTTAATAATATTGGACATATTCTTTAAGTCAACTATACTAATTGAAGTTTGTTGGTTGATTAAGGATACCATCCATAAATGTGGGGAAGTATCCTTCAATTTTCACACAATATTTTCCTTAATTTTTTTTAAAGGATACATAAAAAGCCTTGTCTAATCATTAAAGTTTTGGAGTTTTTGGTTGGAATCCAAAGAATTTTTTTTGGTCAAATTTTGATCTTTATTATTTAAAAAGAGGCTTTGATTTCCTATATGGATTCAACACGTTGAAAAACCCTTGGGCACTATGATTCTGGAGATTCACAACTCAAACTTGTGATTCCAATAAATCTCTGCTAGATTTTGGGCAAATTAAACTGAACATCTACAGAAAAAAACCTCCAAAACCTATAACAAATAAACTATAGCTACATAAAATGGTGAAAGAAAAATAAATATAATTTTTTAAGGGGAAAAAGAAAAATACAAAATTGCATTTAATTATACATGTTTATATATTAATATGGAAAAATTATATAACATTAAATATTGGGTGGAGCTCTCCAACCTAATATGGTAGAGATGTAATATCCTGGTAGAGATGTAATATCCTGTTGTAATTTGACTCGGTCAAATTAAATAAAAATAAATAAAATTTTAAAGAATAAATAAAATTAAAAAAATAAAAATAAATAAAAATTATTAATTACGATTATCAATAAAATATTTTGACTCAGACAAATTACTTAAAATAAAAATAAAAATATTAAAAAAAACATAAAATTAATAATTATATTTATATTTATATTTATATTTATAATTAATTACAATTAATAATTAAATCAACTTAGATCAAATTTTACTAAAAAAAACTCTTAGAGAGATTAAATTTCTTGAAACACAAACCTCTTTTATAGTGAAAAAATATTTAATTCCTATAGACCTTTAATAAATCCAAAATTAAAATAAATTAAAGTTAATTTATTTATTAAAATATAAATTTATATGTTTTATAAGCTTTTATATCATATGACCACACCAACTAGCTACATCCACGGTCTTAACACTGAGGCCTAACCCCACGGGCGTCTAGGAGATTTGATCCTGTGACCTCTCAATCTGGGAGTACTTCCAAGCGGGGACTCAACCAATTGAGCTAACCCTTGGGGCTCCCACTTAACCACTTAACCACTTTTATGAAAAGGAAACCTCTAAATTTAATTACACTAACCTAACTAAATTATATATAACAACGTCATTTAAAAAAACCTTGAAATTTAAGATATCGAAATATAAAAATAATTTAACTAAATTTAAATTCGAAATAATCTATTTCATAAAATATAGATTCTTTTTAAACATATTTGAAAAAGAGTTGAGAAGTCTTTAAACAATTAGGTGACTTTGGAATTGACACATGATTATTTTATTTAAACCCAAAGACTTTCGAACTAAAACCAAGATAGAACCTTCTGACATTTGTTTTTTTAATAGAATGCCAAAGTGGCAATTGCTTTTTAAATATATTGCCAGCGTGGCAATGGTCATCGAAGTTGACTCGGAGTAAAATGCTGGTTTGAATAGAAAAATGAAATCGAGTTAAGGTTGACTGGGAGTAAAAGACAGTTGTGAAGTATATTGGTTGCTTTCAATTAAAAATGAACACGAGAGTCGGTTACCATTGGCTTCATTGAAACTTTTGAATCTTATATGTTTTTTCCATTTTCTTACTAATTATATAGTAAGAGGTACATTATTGAGTTCAGAAAAGGTAAATCAATTATATAGAAGATTTTGATGGAACAAATTTATAGTATGAATATTTTCATAGTTAGTAATATAATATTGTCTATAATTTTTGGAAATTTGTGTATTTTGTTTGAAAATTAAGTTTTTTTTTGCTGGGAAGATAGATGAAGTATTTACTCAAGTTCTCAACACTATCATGAAACAAACTTGTTATATATAAAAAAATTAAAATTATGGGACAAATTTGTTATAAAATAAATAAATAAATATATATATATATATATATATATATATATATATATATATTTTTTTTTGTATTTTTTAATGTTTAATAAATTTAATATTAATATTAATTTATGAGAGTTATGTTTTCTTGTAATTTTTTTCAAATGTATAGATATATCAAGAAAATGTTAATTTACAAAATAGTTAATAAATATAAACAATATATGTTTAGTAACAAGAAAATAAATGTTTAATATGTTTGGATATATGCACATTATAGTGTATATATTTAATGGTGTATATCCTAGCACACATGGTATTTATTACATTATTGCGACATAGCATAGCATCTTAATTTATAGTGGAGTTTAAATATTTTATCTTTTGACTTTTTTCATCATAATTTAAAGATATCATTTTTGGTGATTATGTGACTAAGACAATGGATAACATGGGAGAGTCATCACTATCACTTTAGCAACCTCTTTCTTTGTTTTAGTGAATGATGCAATCCAACATAAAAGAGGCTACACTTGTTTAGATTCAACAAGATGATGATCATAGTGAACATTAAGCACCTACACTAGTGGGGCCCGCAGGCTATTTTTAGGTGTATGTCTATTTTTAGAATGTTGAGCAAAGTATATTTATAGTGGGAGTCTATTCATAGATGGTTGAGAAAATTCTATTTATAGATGAGTTTCTATTTTTAGATGCATGGACGAAGTCTATTTATAGATCGCATGTCTAAAAATGGAATGCATGTCGATTATTATTGTCTCTTAATAATAATTAGACAATAAATAATAATCTATTCTCTTGAAGCACTTGATTTGAGTTAACTGACGTGGAAAACTAGTTGACTAAAGGAATTACTAGTTCTAACGTTGGTTGGTGGGACATGCAAGTGGACTTCATTGTAATTGAGTGATACAAAGTTGTAACAAAGTTGGATGTGTAGTTATGTGAGTTGTAAAATAGTTTAACTCAGTTAAGTGAGTTAAACTCAGTTGTGCTAGTTGTAACTAAAAATACACTAGTGAGAGATCAGTGAATTAAATAAATTAATTCACATGGAGTGATCTCACATGCAATTGGAAATTTACTACTATTAACTACATGCATGTCACATCTAATGGAGACCTAGTTGAGAGATAGGTGAAAGGGACAATTTGACTATCTGTTGTGACATTAGTGGGTGCACTCATGCAACCACACACACATTGGAGATGCCAATCAGGATTGCGGAGTCAAGGCAAGGCAATATCTCATTCATTCAGGGATTGTGATCAACAGGGATGGCGCAGTGGAGGTCAAGAGCAGTAAATTGGTGCATGTGAGAGCCAATTTTTGTATGACAGTCTGAGACGATTGTATATTGTACTGAGAGCTCTTGGATTAGAGTTTTGTATGAGATTGTTTCATGATCCATGATATATACATAATATATGATAGTGGAGTTTTAGCTTTATGCTTTCCCGTAAAAACATTTGTGTTATGTGTGATTGATCTTTCTTCATGTGTTTGCAATTGACGATTACATTTACACAAAGATTTAAGTAGAAGGATTATGTATTTAAAAGTGGCATATAATTGTTAGAGTAGGAGAATCCAGGCAATACATAATTGTATTAAAATTTCTACAACCCTAATAAAAACCTATAAAACCAAGTCCAGAGGGCTCTAAGGATTCTATGGAGATGTGCAAGATTTTGCAATAACACAAATCATAAATGAATTTAACAACCTGATAAACTCTAAAGGCATTGAGATTGTTTAGACTTAACAATTCAAATATGTAATTCAAACATTTCCTAGCCATATTTCGCAAAAATAAGAAGAAACTATGTTAAAAAAACCATTAAAATATAGAATACTTATACCATACAATTAATAATAAAAAAAATGTCAAACCATTTTAATTATAGCTTCAAGAATATGTCGATTTAACAAAACATTGGTAGAGCTTTACCCATGTAATGTTAATAGTTTAAATCAACCACACTTATTCAATGCAAAACATGCATACTATAAAATACGTATTTCTCTATTTGTCCTGCTCTTACCAAGTCAACTAAATTAATTACATACACTCAACTAAAATAATTACATAGGTGGGAACTTGATTTGTATATGTAATTTTTTCATTTTGACCTATCATGAGAATACAATTTTTTAAAGAGATAAAAATCATCTTTTGCCATAAAAGCATGAGTGTTTTGATGCAGCTCAAAACTTATTTTTTCAATTTATTGATTTATTTATTATCAATTTCATAATCTAATTGATGGGTCTCTTGATTTCTATAAGATTACACTTGTAACTCTTTTTAGCCTTCATCCATTGAAAAACAAATAAAACTTTTCTTTTTTAGCCTTCATGGGTTTTTCTTAGAATTTCTCTACACAATGTAATCTAATTATTTATGTTGTTGCCTCAACTCTTTTTAGTTTTTATGAGTTTTTCTTAGAATCTCTCTATATAATGTAATCCTAACTATTTATGTTTGTGCTTCCAAATTTTGTTAGATTACTTTCTTTTTTATCAGAGCTTTGCTTTGTGCTTGATCTTTTTGAACTTTTAATCTTAATGAAAATTATATTTTAAGTTCATCTTTCTCCAAATTTAAAATTTTGAAACTATTTTTTTTTACTGAACATTCACATTCAGGATTAATTTGAAACTATTTTTTTTACTCAACATTCATATTCACTTTTACAGATAGATTTAATTAGATGATTCTATTTAAAAAACAATTATAAGATTTACTTCAATTAGTTAATTGTATTTAAAAAAATAATTATAAGATTTACTTGCCTATAAAAATTATATAAACACAGAGTCTAGAATGTCAAAATTTTAAAAAGTAAAAGTCATATTAAAAATATTGTTGTGTTTGGATGGTATAAGTGCTTTACATAATTAAACTTTTATTAATATTAATAATAATAAACTTTTAATTAATATTAATAATAATAAACTTTTAATTAATATTAATAATAATAATAAACTTTTAAATATAAGAATAACAATATAAGACAAAGTTGTGCTCACTCCACTTTCCACTTCTTCTTTTTTTGAAAGAGATGGAAGATATGAAATATTAAATTGTACAAACATCACTCTCCACCATATTCATAACAATGAGGGTAAGAGGCCAATTAGTGCAAACTTCAGCTCCAATACCTCCACCAATAGAGGTGAGGGACTAAGCTATGACAATACGGATTCCACCAATAGAGGTGAGGGACTAAGCTATGACAATATGGATTCCACCAACTTAAAAGGTTGATAGGGAATGGAGCTAGCTACTTGATCTAAAGCCAGGCCATAAAGGATGTCAAGATCTTAGAAGGTGTGCGTCATAACTTTAAGAAGTGTGTCGTATTTGGATTCTTTAAATACTTGTACAGCTTTATTATTTATTTTCACTTTTATAATAATGAATGCGGAAAACAAAGTTGTGTAGGTTGGAATGAATAACTTTTATTTTCTTTGTGTGATACCTATTATATGCACTTATTATTGTATTGTATTGGTTATGGTGAGGTATGTGTCTCTTTTAATTTTTAAGTTTAGAAGGTCATTATATTTAGTTGGATATAAGTGATTGTTTTCAAGTTATTGATTTTTATTTTGGTGTGGTGAGATATTTTTTTAGCAATTTGTTAGTGTATTTATTTTTAGTCAAAGTTTTATTTATTTATATTTGTAGAATTATTTGATGAATAGATCACTTAGTAAATTTTTTTGTTTATAGAATTATTTGTTGAATATATCACTTAGTATACTTTTTTATTTACAAAAGTCATGTCTACTCTCTAATTTCTTTACATGGTATTAGAGCTAATACAACCCTTACTCTCTACGGAGAGGGGTCTTCTCTTGTGATTGTGCAAGTTTCACATTGTTAATTCTATATAAGTCTAAGATTAGAGTAGGAAAGTAAATTATGTATTCCCTGAGAGGTCCTCTCCTGTGATTGTGCAAGTTTCACATTGTTAATCCTAGATAAGTCTAAGATTAGAGTAGGAAAGTGAATTATGTATTCTTAAGGCTTATGATTGATGAAGCTTTGACTTAAAGGAGATTGAGATAAATAGTAGTTACAAGGAAGTGTTGGAATGGGTAATTCATACTTGTGCTATGTATGATACTTCTTATTATATTGGTCTTTGTGAGATAAGTTTGTTGTTACATAAATAACTTGCTTCTATATTTTAAGAAGTTAGTATATATAGTTGGATATGAGATATTTCCTCCTAACTAGTTGAATCCTATTTCGATGTGTGTTTTAAATACTCTCTTAAGAGCTTGTTAGTGTGCTAACACAAAGGGTCTATCTTAAGCCAAATATTTGTATATTTATTTATGTATGGTAGAAAGGTTGTAATGTTCCGTATAACATTTTGACTAAGTCAAAATAAAATAGAATAAAATAAAAAGCATAAAATTAATAATTATAATTATAATTAATAATTAAACCAACGTAGATACGTCTTAACTCGAAATCTATCAAATGTGGTAAATGATGAAATCTCTTTTACAATGAAAAAAATTTGATCTCTGTAGATCCACAAAATGGACCTACTTTGATTAAATAGATCACTAAATAATGAAACCTTTATACTTTCCCATTTCTTTACATTGTAAAATTCACTCCCAACCTTACTACTTATTATGTGAAATTTTAAAACTATTTACCATGTGAAAATTTCACTACTTACTATGTAGAATTTTAAAACTATTTACCATGTGAAATTTTCACTAATGCCAAGATGGTTGAGATTGTGATGTTACCATGTGGAATTTTAAAACTATTTACCATGTGAATTTGGACTAATTCAAAGATAGTTGAGATTGTGATGTTGGATGTGATGATGCAAGCTCAACTTCAATTACCTTGAGATAAGTGTAAAGTTTGCATGGCTAATAGTGTTTGCCTAGCAAAATTCACACATAAGTGTAAAGTTGCTCTAGTCTAACTAGACTCTTTTTTGCCCTGAAAATCATGGAAATTTCGGTAATATTTCAAACTTCAATATTTTGGGTGCCCTAGAGCCGTAAAAAACATGATTCAAACATTGTTACTGGAAGATTTCTTAATTTTTTCTCGGATTTTGGCTACTTTTGGGCGTTCGGGCAATTCCTCCGCCTCCATAGACAATTCCTGTAAAATTTACATGGCTAATAGCGTTTACCAAGTAAAAGTCAAACATAGCTATAATATTTGGTGGTCTAATTGTTTTATGTTTTGATTTTTTCATTGAATTTGAGTATACAATTTTTGGCATTGTATTTTTTATTATTTAAATTACATTTGTAAATACACATATAAAATTTTAGTGTGCAATTCCAACATTTTAATAAAAATTAACCATAAAATATTCCCCAAACAAATACTAATACAATATAATATTTACTCACCTCTCCCACCACTCTTTATTTTACCCACCTCTACCATTACTCTTTATAATTAAAGAAAAACAAAAGGTAAATTGTACAAACTTCATACTCTACCATGACACTAAAAATTTGCCCAATATGATTTTTGTTAAAATTTGGTAGAAATTTTGGTAAATCTGGCTACAACTATGAAACTTTGAGATTTTGTGTGTCTAGAGAGTTTTTGATGGTGCCGAATCCATTTTCACTAATTCAAACAATATCATGATCAATTTTTTTGAAAAAAAAACCCATATTTTAACTAAGAAAAAATAACTTTCCAAATAAATTTGTAACCTCGATAAACACATTACTCTTTATAATAATTATAATAAAAATGGAAAAAATAAATGGTACAAACCTCATCCTTATGTTGTATTTACAAAGAATAAAAAGCCTAAGTGTACAAACTTTACCTTCCATCCCACCCTACCTCCATGATGAGGGTGAGGTTGGGGGAGAAGCTACGAAAACATATGAATGGTCACAAAAAATTTAATAAGTTTGTTACCTAAGGACAACCTTTTTGGTGCTCGATGTAACAGAATCAATACTTCGAAACTTTGACTTACGCTGCGACCGTGAAGCCGCCTCTTAGAGTTACATTCTCCGGAAGGAATTCCGTGTTTTGAGGTGCAATGCCCACCCACAAGAATTATTATATAAAAACCAACCCGTGATTTCAAATTCGAGGAAACGCAAATCATTTTTGAATTCGATTTTGCTCGTTTGTTCAAGAGGTCTGACGGAAGGATGGTTTGGGTAAGCAGGTTGATTGAGTGCTTTGGTCCAATGCGATTATCGAGGAGGTGTGGTGGTTCTAGATCCATGGTGCATTGAATTCCCACCTAATTACCTTCTGGCTTCTCACCTACCCACCACATTGGAATTCTGTATCAGTTGAGAGAAAAGGGGACGCCATTAATGCGTGCATTGAAGGCACTGCAGGAGGTCATTAATTGAGACCACTTTCAGCTTCATGTATGGTTATGGTTTTATGGTTTCTGATTATGCCCGTTGCACCAGCGGTGGTGCCTAGCAGGGCACAAGTCAGATCAAGTCAGGGTAAGGCACAGGGCACAGGGGAAAAGGGCACAGGCCAAAGAGCAAAAGTCAAGAGGCAATGGTGACTTTCTTCAATATCATAATGCTGAGGGTAGTGTAGGGTTAATGGCGTCCACAGAGAGCTAGAGGTTGAGATCTGCGTTTTTTTAGCTTTTGGGTAATGGCGAGGAGCAAGAATTGTGAGAATGGGGTGCATGTGCAGGTTGTGGTTATGGTTTTTGCTATGGTGTGTGGGTTTCAGATCGAGGTGGTGTTGGCAATGGGGTCTATGGCTTCTTTGGCGGCTTCTTATGGAGAAAACGGACCGGCTCTGTGTGGTGTGAGTGCCGACGGATCTGAACTCGTGACGTGTTTCGGAAGCGATGCGGCCAGTGTTTATGGAGCTCCACTGCGGATAGGGTTCCGGGGTTTGACGGCCGGAGATGGGTTTGTTTGTGGGCTTGAGGCCTCGTCCGGACAACCCTACTGTTGGGGCAACAATATTTACGTGCAGATGGGCGTTCCGCCGGCGATGGTGTCTTCGAATACGAGCTACGTTGAAATTTCGGCGGGGGATAATCATCTCTGTGCGCTGCGGAGGCGGCGGCGGGGTGTGGATTGCTGGGGTTATAATATGACGGGATCGTATTTGGAGGGTGCGCGGCTTCAATCTATTACGGCGGGGGCGCTTTTTAACTGTGGGTTGTTTGCGGAAAATCGGACTGCTGTTTGCTGGGGCGACGAGACAGGTAGCGGAGTTATTGGCGGTATTCCGAGAGGTGTCCGGTTTCGGGTCATTGCGGCCGGAGGGTATCATGTTTGTGGGATCGAGGCGGAAGAACCAGGTCGGACGGTTTGTTGGGGAGTTGATAAATCTACCCGTGCGCCGAAGATTGCATTGGGAGCTTTGGTCGGTGGGAAATTTCATACCTGTGGGATTGCTGTGAGGGATCGGAGGGTCTGGTGTTGGGGGCTCGCGCTGCCTGGGTTTAAACCCGCGCCGAAGAATTTCGAGTTTTTTGCTCTGGCGGCTGGGGATTATTTTAGCTGCGGCGTCTCGGCTCGTGGGTTGCAGACGGTTTGTTGGGGATCGAACTACCCTACGAATTTGCCAATGGCTGTCGCGCCCGGAATCTGTAAAACCCGGCAGTGTGAGGACGGGACTTACGAATATTCGTCATCGTCTCCGGCGTATAAGAGTATTTGCCAGCGGTCGTTGAAGGTCTGTGTGCCCTGTAGCCATGAGTGCCCGGCCGGAATGTATCAGTCTTTGGCTTGTAGTCCGGCGAGTGACCGGCAATGCAGCTACAATTGCTCGGCCTGCGCCGGATCCGGATCCGGCCCCTGCTCCGAGGCTTGCAGGGTGGGTTCGTCAACCGTCCCGGCCAAGAAACGTTCCTCGATTCGGACTCCGATAATTATTGCAGAGATGGCCATGGGAATCGTTGTTGTGAGCATTCTGGTATGCGTCGCTATCATCTGGGTTCGCTTCAAGCTCAAGGCCGAGCCGTCGGAAACCATGACAGAGACGTGCAAGAGCAAGTCTACGACGTCAGTGGCAACGACGGCTTCCAAGTGTGCGAGAACCGGCAGCGAGATCAAGATTCGCCGCGCGCAGGTGTTTAGCTACGAGGAGCTCGAGAGAGCAACGGGCGGGTTTCAGAAAGACACAGAGGTTGGCCGCGGGAGCTACTCTTGTGTTTTTAAGGGGGTGCTCTCCGATGGCCGTGTCGTTGCTGTGAAGCGCGCGATCGTGGCTACCGATGTGCAGAAAGACTCCAAGGAATTTCACCGTGAAGTTGACCTGTTGTCACGCCTGAACCACGCACACTTGCTGAATCTTCTGGGGTACTGTGAAGAAAATGAAGAGCGGTTGCTGGTCTACGAGTTCATGGCCGACGGGACCCTGCATGAGCACCTGCATGGGAAGTCGAAGAAGAAACTGGATTGGGTTCGGCGAGTAACGATCGCTGTCCAAGCTGCCCGGGGGCTGGAATACCTGCATGGCTACGCTTGCCCGCCGGTTATTCACCGTGATATAAAGTCGTCCAATATTTTAATCGACCAGGAGCGGAATGCGCGGGTGGCGGATTTCGGGCTATCGTTGCTCGGTCCCGCAGACAGTGATTCACCATTGTCGGAGCTTCCGGCCGGCACGCTCGGCTATCTCGACCCAGAATATTACCGCCTCCATTACTTGACCACGAAAAGTGATGTCTATAGCTTCGGTGTTCTCCTCTTGGAAATCCTAAGTGGCCGTAAGGCCATCGATCTGCAATACGAGGAGGGCAACGTTGTTGAGTGGGCGGTGCCACTTATCAAAACCAACGACATTGCTGCCATCTTGGATCCCACATTGGAGGCGCCACTGAACTACGAGGCGCTGTACAAAATAGCTCGCGTTGCCTGCCGCTGTGTCAGAATGCGCGGCAAGGAGCGCCCCTCCATGGACAAAGTGACAACGGAGCTCGAACGAGCACTGGCGTTGCTCATGGGGACGCCCTGCGACGACCAGCCGATTCTCCCCACCGAAGTCGTTTTGGGCAGCAGCCGATTGCATAGAAGATCTTCAGGATCTCATGATTCGGAGCTCCGTGCGCCTTCGTGGATCACCTTTCCCAGCGTTGCTTCTTCTCAGAGAAGAAAATCGTCGGTGTCCGAAGATAACAAGAACGATCACATGTGCCTGCGTTGCCTAGAGGGCGGTGAGAGGAAACCGGAGAACGAAAAGGCACCCGAGATCGGCCCGGCTTCTCCTCAGCAGGAGCTCTTCTTGCAGAGCAATTTCTGATTTATTTCTAAATTCCAGTCTGTAATGTAATCTATGGTGGCGATTGGCTGAAGTTTTTCTTTTTTCTTTCTCCTGGCCAAAACTATGGTACCTCATATTCCATTTTTCATGGCTGGCTGAATTCAAACTAACAACAATTTGGGGTTTTTTTTTGTGTATGAAATTGAAATGAATATTTCAATTTTAGTTCATGTACTCCATCTCTATTGATTTATTTCTGAGTTTAGGCTTTGTTTGATGTGGATAGTTGATAGCTTTGAATTGATTTTCCTGTTCTATCACAACTTATTATTGGAGGCCACATTGGCCAGTAAGTGTGGATTATCACACTTTATTGTTTGGGGCCATTTTTGATAGTAAGTATGGATTAGGCTTCTGTCATGTGGATAGTGGATATGTTGGATAGTTTTGAATTGGTCTTTTTCAGATCTATTACCATTTATTATTCTATTTTAATAATTTTAATATATATTTTTTTGGGTTAGCAAATATGGTTAAGCAGCAAAGTTGGTTCATTATTATGATAGAGATGAGGTTCATCACGACAAAGATGAGATGAAGAATTTAATATTGGACACTAATATAATATTTTGGTAGAAGTTTTTAGTTAGCAAATGTGGTTCATTATTAAGACAAAGAGCAAATGTGGTTCATTATCAAGACAAAGATGAGATGAAGAACTTAATGGACACTAATATAATATTTTTGTAGAAGTTTTTAGTTAGCAAATGTGGCTATCATCATGGAAAAGATGAGATGACAAAGACAAAGAGCAAATATGGTTCATTATGAAGAACTTAATGGACACTAATGTAATATTTTTTTGTAGAAGTTTTTAGTTAGCAAATGCAAGTTAGCAAATGTGGCTCATCATCATGGAAAAGATGAGATGACAAAGAAAAGAGCAAATGTGGTTCATTATCAAGCCAAAGAGCAAATGGGGTATTTTGCTTCAAGACAAAGACAAAGAGCAAATATGGTTCATTATGAAGACAAAGATGAGGTTCATTATGAAGACAAAGATGAGATAAATAACTTAATGAACACTAATATAATATTTTAATAGAAGTTTTTAATTAGCAAATGTGGCTTGTCATCAAGACAAAAATAAGACAAAAATGAGATGACGAACTTTAAACACTAGAAAAGTTAAATATCTTTTTTATTAATATAGTATGTTTCTTAGGCTAAATTTTCAACCAGTAACTGTGGCATTGTGAGGATAGTGGGAAAGTTAAATTTCTCTTTTATTAATGTGGCATGTTTCTTCCGATTCAAACTTCTAGCCAGAAGTGTGGCTCATAGTCAGGATACTAAGAAAGTTGATACTGAATAAGTTGATAGTGTGGCTCATAGTCATGATATTGAGAAAGTTGACACTGAATAAGTTGATAGTGTGACTCATCCTCAGGATACTGAGAAAGTTGACACTGAATAAGTTGACAGTGGAAAAGTTAAATGTCTCTTTTATTAATGTAGTATGTTTCTTCCCGTTTAAATTTCTATCTAGTAAGTATGGCTCATCGGCAAGACACTGAAAGTTGACACTGAGTAAGTTGAACATCTTTTTTGTTATCAATTTAAAGATCCAGCCAACGAATGTAGCTCATTATCAACAGGTGTGACTCATCATCAAAACAAAAATGAGCTGATGAACTTAATGGACATTGGGAAAGTTGAATGTCTTTTATGTGGTAAGCTCATCATCCAGAGAAAAAGATGAAATGATGAAGTTAATGGGCACTGGGAAAGTTGAATGTCTTTTTTCATTGATGTGGTAAGTTTCTGGTTGTTGGGGAGATAATGGTCCAGAAGAATTCCTGAGAATCGGCTTGAAATTGTTAGGAACAGCCATCTGGAATTTGGAATTTTATAGCAATTTGATATTGTTCTGTATGTAAAACCCAAGTCAGTGCACTGAGTGCACGTTCACTAAACCTATATTTGTCAACGCTGGTCCTTTCTTACTTCAGAACCAGGTGTAATCGTGGTCCCCTCTGCAGCTTTGGGTTGGTCCCTCCACAGCTTGAGTTTTGTCACTCGGGTTCCTCCTACAGCTTGAGTTTTGTCATGCAGCGATAGCGGTCTGGAATTTGAAATAGTATAGTGATTTTGACACTGTGCCTGGAATTTGGAATATTATTGTGATTTTGACATTTTGCCTGCCTGTGACGTAAAATCCAAGCCTGTGCACCATGAGTTCACGTTCATTAAATCTATATTTGTCCACATAGAACCATTCTAACTTTAGAACAAGGTTCAATCGTGGTCCCTCTACAGCTTGGGTTGTGTCACTTACTAACTTGATTTGGGGTGTAATTTGGTCCCTACAACTTTAGTTCTTTGCAATTCAGATTATTTAAAGAGCTTAAGCATCTTTGAACACAAGCAGTCAGTTATCAAAATGGCTTTGGTGTCAGTGTTAGTTGTAATTTTTGTCCCAAGAACCTTGCAATTCAGATTCCCTGGTCTTGGGTGTAATTTTGGTACCCAAAAATTTGGGTTTCTTAAAATAGCTGATGCATCTTTGAAATGCAACAGCCACTGATCAAAATGGATTGGGACTTCAAAATTAACATAAAAATGTGTGATGGATTTACATTCAGCATGCGTATCCCTTAAAATTAAGACAGCTCCTGGATTTACACTCTCGTACATATGTCTTAAAATTATGACAATTATGACAACGTTCAAGGAATGGTTAGTATGTTTAACAACTCTAACAACTCTAGTATTTATGTTTAACAACTTTGGCATTTATATTGACGATATATTAACACAATTATGAGTGACTTTCAAGGAATATGGCGTCATATTACATTTGTTGTTGTTTTATCATTTATGGACATCATTTCACTTCAAATTATTAATTCTGTATGGACATCACTTCACTGCAATATCTGATTTTTCCACACTTTTTTTCGCTCGAGGTTTCCAATAATTTCACTGTAATATTTATATTTTTTCGCTTGTAAGGTAGGTATTAGTTTCTACTGCGATCCATGATTTTTTTCGGCTTTTTTCTTTCGCTGATAAGCATTTTTTCACACATTTGTGTAAATTAGATTTAGAATTGATACCATTTTCACTTGAAAAGTGTAAAATAGATTTAGAATTGATACCACTTCAAGGAATATGGCAGCATGCTACATTTGTACTTAATTATTATTCTATTGACATCACTCCACTGCAATATATGATTTTTGACTTGACTGGCAAGAAATATGGCTCCATGCTAAATGTCATTGACAAGGTACATATTAATTTTAGAATTGATAGCGTTCTCAAGAGATATGGTTTGTGTTTTTTCCAATGTAACTTGTATACGTGAATTTTGAAACTAAAATTGATAGTGCTAATGTGTGTTTTTTCAATTATCTCATATAAATAATATCTGCAGACTTGATTTTAGTATTTTTTCAAATTAAAGTTCATACTAGCATTTTATTATTATTATTTCTGAAGTATATATTAGTCATACATACATATATATTTGCATCTAGCCCACAGACTTCATCATATTATGAGTAGGCACATATATATTTGCATATAGGCAACAGACCTCATCATATTATCGGTAGGCAGGCCTTATATTATTAATTTTTGAAATTTAAAGTTACTAATAGTATAGTATTAGTTTATACTATTATTTTTTTATTTTATTTTTTATTTCTGTAATACATGTTAGTCATATATATATATATTTATATCTACTTTGCAGGCTTTATTGTATTATATATATTATTTTCTGATATTTTTAATAGTAATAATTTTTTTGGAGAGTTTGTAACTTTGATATATTAGCCCGTGTTATTATTACACTAAGTACAACTATTCATAAAGGTCACTAATGGACCAATTACAATATGTTTATAGAGACTTAAAACCATTCACTAGAGAAAACATTTTTTTTTAATCAAACCATTGTGAAATTCTTTTTGTTAAACACAATCATCGCAAAGATCGAATATGAAAGATAAACATTGAATGCATATATTATTTACATGATATACATTTATAAAACATTGTAGTGACTATTGGATTCATCTTCCAAGGTCTCTTGGGCTTTTTTTGACTCTTCAACTTTCACATCACAACTCTTTTAACGGATTAGGTGTCCAATGTTCCTCCAAATGATTTGAAAAGGGAGACTTTCAACTTGCAAAAGGGGAGGTCTACAACATGCGGTGGTTTAAGGAAGACTACCAACCAAAGGAATGCTTAGTGCGATTCCCATAGCTCTTCCAAATCTTGCAAGAAGTTGAAGTCTTCTGCTAGAGAAAGTGCCCCTAATGGTGAACATTGGAGTGACTCTTGGATTGATTTTCCAAGGTCTTTTGGACTTCCCTTGACTGTTCAACTTCCACATCATAACCCTTAGCGGATTAGGTGTTCAACATTCCCCCTTTAATCCGAAGGAGTATATACAAGGCCAAGATGATAGCTATAATACAAAATACAATAATGCATGACAACAATACATTGAATAAGCTCTCTGAAATGAATGTATAATGTGGGAGAACTTGAAGTCTCAATTGACGGTGGTTTAAAGATGACCATTGACACTGGAACGCTTAGTGTAGTTCTTGGAACTATTTCAAATTTGGCAAGAAGTTGAGGTCTTTTGCTAAAGGAAGTGCTCCAAATGATTTGAAGAGGGAGATCTTCAACCTGGAAAAGGGGAGGTCTACAACTTGCGGTGGTTTAAGGAAAACCACCAACCAAAGTAATGCTTAGTGTGATTCCCAAACCTCTTCCAAATTTGGTAAGAAGCCGAAGTCTTATGCTAGAGGAAGTGTCCATAACGTTTTGGAGAGGGATACCTTCAACCTCGAAAATGGAGGTCTACAACTTGTGGTGGTTTAAGGAAGGTCACCAATCGAAGGCATGCTTAGGGGTGTGTCTCCTCGCCTACAACTTTCACATCCGGGGGTATGGTTCTCTCGCCGTAGGCTTAGATATCAAGTTCGTGTCAGTGGCTTGGGTTCACTTCGATGCATCTTTGAAATCAGAGGAGGATCAATACTTCCTTGTTAGATACAAGGTGAGAAAAAGAAGAAACTCAACTGCATGACTTTTCAATAATTTAGAAGAAATTCTGACATATCACTGAAATATCTTCTTGGTTGTTGAAGCCCATTGCTAAAAAGCAATCCCTCCAAAATGAAATCTAATACAAGGTGAGAAAAAGAAGAAACTCAACTGCATGACTTTTCAATAATTTAGAAGAAATTCTGACATATCACTGAAATATCTTCTTGGTTGTTGAAGCCCATTGCTAAAAAGCAATCCCTCCAAAATGAATCTTTGTTTTTGCAGGAAGCTTGTTTCTGAAGCATCTCTTTGAATGATGATTATGTTCACTGCAATGCTTACACTGGTTAAGATTAAAATAATGATCTTTCTCATGGGCAACTCTATCACAATGTTGGCATTTGACAATCTGCGGTTGTGGAGCAGGATCTGAAAGAGGTGAAGATAAACCATCATGAAGAAACTCAACACTTTGAAATTGAACGAGTGTGGAATAGTTTAGAGTGTGAAAATAAACCTCCATGTCATATCCAAGATCAACTCGATTTTTGTTGTTGATAATCTCTTTCCAATGTTTAATGGGTTTGAGAAGTGGAACCTGAACTTGTAGAAATTATACAAACAATATGTATATAAATAGATTCAATCCGATTATGCGATATGCTAAAGCAAGATATTGAATCCTTCTACAAATCAATTGCGGAAAATAAACATGATCGTCAATCACAAGAAGTAAAGAAAGAAGCAAACTGATCCACAATACATACATTTTCCGGGGGAAAACTTGCTACTCAAAACCCCTCTATCTTCTATTGTATATTCACCAAAGAATCATGAAACAATTACAATGGATTCTTTTCATAAGAGTCACCTGCACTCTCACAACTACCTCACACTGATCCAGACAAAATCGACCAACACTTAGCCAATTTTCAGCCTCTGCTCAGCGTACCTTGCTTGCGCAATTCATGTGGAATGCAATCCCTATTAATTATGAAATTTAGCTTTCCAGACTGCACAATGCTCATGGTGTTGAGATTAAACAAGATGATGAAGCTTAGTGAAAATCAATGATCTTCACTAAGTGGGCCCACAGACTATTTTTAGGTGTAAGTCTATTTTTAGACATGGTGTTCATATTTCAGAAGTTGCAGAGTGCTATTTGTAGATGGTTGGTCAAGTTGGAAAAATAGATGAAATTCTATTTTTAGAAGATTGTGCGAAGTCTATTTATAGATCATCGATCTAAAAATAGATGTGTTGATTATTATTAGCTCTTAATAATAATTCGACAATAAACATCAACTTATTCTCTTGGAGCACTTTATTTTAGTATACAGATTTCGAAAATCAGTGGGCTGAAGGAATTACGCAATTCCTAGGGTTTACTGGTGGTTCATGGAGGACTCAGTTAGAACTGAAGTGACAAAGTTATGACAGAGTATGAAGAATAGTTCATGGAGTAGTTATTCAGTTTAACTTAGTTATTGGAGTTAAACTCAGTTGAGCTAGTTGTATCTAGTCTCACTGAATGATACACTAGTGAGAGTGGAGTGAATTAATTCACAAATAATAACTCACTAATCAACTGAACAAATATAGCAGTTAACTACAGTGCATGTCAGTTCCAGTGGAGACTCAGTGGAGTGGTAGGTGAAAGAGTGAGATGGACTATCCATTGTGACTATAGTGATGCATTGATTGCATCACACACATTGGAGTTGCCAATGAGGATTGCGTAGTCAAGGAAAGACCAATTCAAATTCATTCAGGGGTCTTCTTCAGCAGGGATTGTGTAGTGGACACAGGCTATCAGGTGGCAAGAAATCAGTGCATGGATTTGCAGATTTCTTCATGTTAGTGTGTGACGATTGATTGTACTAAGAGCTTGATGTATTAAGCTTTGTATGACATTGTTACATGATTTCCGTGATACATAATATATGATAGTTGGAGTTTTTAGTTTCAAGCTTTCCCATTAAACAACTGTGTTATGTGCGATTGTTTTTATTGCTTCATGTGTTTGCAATTGAGTTTAAATTTCCACAAGAAATTAAAAATGGAAGGATTCTGTATTTAGCAAGAAAAAAATATTGTTAGATCAGGAGAATCTGGATATATAAATGCATATGTTATATAATTTCTACATGGTATCGAAGCAGTGTTAATTTTTGAATATTGCAATTATGAAGACTTGTTGAGTTTGCGCTGGTGGACAATTCGAATTTGCTGCAGAAAATTCTTGGTGCGACAGTTGAGTATTCATTGAAATGTCTTTCAATGGGTTGCGATTGGAGTATGTCCTTGAGGGCAGCTCGAATTACATAGCCTCGAAAGATAGGATGGAGGTGGTGCTGGAAGATAATGCACTGAAGGAGTTCATCGATAACGATGTTCCTAAGCCAGGTTCTAGTGATGCTGCAGGACTTTATGCATGGCAAAAGAAGGTAGCAAAGACAAGAAGAATTCTATTGGAAAGTGTGAAGGACCATATTGTGTCAAGCATTCACAGAAAAGCCACTCCATTTGCAATGTGGAAGGCTTTGACAGATTTGTTCCAAAACAACAACGACCAGAGGAAGTTGGCGCTGAAAGATAAGTTCAGAAAAATAAAAATGGAGAAGGGCGACAGTATTCCAAAATATCTCATGAAGTTTGTCCACTATAGGGATGATCTGGGAAGTGTGGGGATTACTGTTGATGATGATGATTTGGTGAGCTTGGCTCTCCTTGGGCTTCTGAAGAGTTGGCATATCTACAAATAGTTTTTCAATGGACGGGAGAAAGTGCTGGGTTGGGAGCGATTTTGTTTGGATCTTGTGCAGGAGGAGATAAGACGAAGTACCGAGGATGGCTCTTTATCGAAGAATGAAGATGAAGAGAATTGCGCTTTGGCTGCCAAAGCAATGAAAGGGAAGGGGAATAAATTCCCTGCAAAATCCAAGGCTAAAGGCAAGAAGCAGAGTTTGTCCAAGGTGAAGTGTTTTCATTGTCACGAACATGGAAATTTAGCCACTAACTGACTACATAAGAAGAAGAACAAGAGGGCCGCTGGCGCTGCAGCGGTTGAGGCTTTAGCCTTGCAATCTGAACTTGATTTCTCCTTGATCACATGCTTGGTTTCTAGTGCAATGAGATCTATGTGGTATCTTGATAGTGGTGTGTCTTTTCATATGACAGGAGACAAGGAGTTGTTTAGTGACTTAGAGGAGAATGATTTCCAAATTCATATAGAGATGGGCGACGATGGTCGTTACAGTGCGATCGACATTGGGACCATTACTTGTGAGAGGGAGTCAAGTAATCCATTTATGTTGAAATATGTTATGCATGTTCCAGGTTCGAAGAAGTTGGTCTCGGTCACAATGTTGGAAGATAGAGGTTATGACGTTTTCAGTGAGGGAAAAAATTTCCTTCGACATAAAACAACGGGTCAAACTAAGAGGATAGGGATTCAAGTTGAGAATCTCTACAAGCTGGAGGTAGATGGTTGCGCTGCAATGATGGGCAAAGTAGAAGAAGTGGTGAGTCGGGATGAGGGCGAATTATGGCACAATAGATTGGGCCATCTTCACCATGGCGCTTTGAAGATTTTGCAGCAGATTTCTACTGGAATTCCCAAGGGTACTTTTGCGCAGTCAGATCAGTGCAAGAGATGTACTATGGGTAAGTTTGTGAAGACCAAATTTCATGAGAAGGAGAACCGTGTTTCGGTGATCCTTGAGAGAATTCATAGAGACGTGTGTGGACCTTTCTCAGTTATTTCAACAACAAAACACATGTATTATGTTATTTTTGTTGATGACTATTCTTGTAGATGCTGGATCTCCTTCATGCAGAAGAAGAACAAAAAATTCTTAAAGTTCTGTGAGTTTAAAGCATTGGTGGAGGAGTCGGGGAAGCAAGTGAAGGCTCTACGGAGCGATAATGGTGGTGAATATATCTCGGGTGAATTTAAAGACTTCTGTAGCAAAGAAAGAATTCAAAGAGAACTCATAGCGCCTCATAACCCACAATAGAATGGGGTCGCGGAGAGGAAGAACAGAACGATCGTGGGTGCTACACGAGCTATGTTGCATGACCAGGGCCTACCGATGCACTTGTGGGGGGATGCATGCAACGCTGTGGTTTATGTGCAAAACCGTTGTCCTCATAGAGTACTTGGCACGAGTACACCTGAAGAAGCTTTTACTAGTAAGAAGCTTGATATTTCTCATTTGAAGATTTTTGGCTCATTTGTTTACATTCATGTGACAAAGGACGCCAGGAAGAAGCTGGAGCCGACTGCAGAAATTGGAATATTTGTGGAGTACACAGAGACACCCCATAATTATCATGTGTATTTTCCAGATAGTTGGATCACTGTGGTGTGACGGGATATAAAATTCAATGAAGTGAAAGCCATGAAGTTGTCGCTTGAGAGGGAGCTACACTTGCATGTAGAGGAGGAGCTACTTGTTCCGAAAGATGAGCTTCTAAATGTGGATCAGCCATTGGAGGAGATTCATGGAGTGGAAGAGTCCACTCACGCAAGACCAAACATCAGAACTAGCAGAAAGCGTACGACAGAAGCTAAGACACTGAAGCTTGATGCGACACAGAATGTAGGAGTCCCTACATCACAGCGCAGGCAGAGACATTGACCTGATCGATTAACTGAAGACATGGCTCTTATGAGCAAGTGTATCGTGACAGAGCCATTTTCTTTTGAAGAAGCAGTGCAAGAGCCCACATGGGTAGATGCCATGGTGGAGTATGACTCCATTGTCAGAGACAGTGCTTGGGAGATTGTTCCAAGGCCGGTAGGTAAATTAGTTGTAGGATCAAGATGGATCTACAAGGTAAAACAAACCACTGATGGGAACGTCGAGAAGTATAAGGCAAGATTTGTTGCTCGGGGCTTCTCACAAATCGAGGGGATTGATTATGAAGAAAACTTTGCACCTGTCGCACAGTATTCTTCCATAAGGACCATCCTTGCTCTCTCAGTGCATATGGGTTGGCACATTTATCAGATGGATGTGAACACTGCGTTCCTTAATGGGATCATTGAGGAAGAAGTGTACATTGAGAAACCTTAAGGATTCGAAATCTTCAGCAGTGAGTCGCATGTGTGCAGGCTCAAAAGAGCGCTGTATGGGCTGAAACAAGCAACTCGTGCTTGGTACACTCGGATTGACAGCGATTTCATCGAACTTGGTTTCACCAAGAGTGAGACGGATGAAAACTTGTACCAAATTGTGGTGGAGGGTAAGCTTTTAATCATTGTTCTTTATGTTGATGATTTAATACTAACGGGGGATGAGTAGTTGATATACTCATGCAAGGCAGATCTTGCAAAGGAGTTTGAGATGAAGGATTTGGGCCTCCTTCATTATTTCCTTGAATTGGAAATATGGCAGCGGGAAGGTGAACTGTTTGTGTCTCAAGGCAAGTATGCTTGGGAGGTACTTGAGAAGTTTCACATGCAACGCTGTAAGCCTATCGACACTCCTCTTCCAAAAAATTGGAAGAAAGAGGATGCTACATCGGTAGAGGTAGTAGATGCCACTATTTATCAATAGTTGGTGGGTTCGCTCATGTATTTAGTTAATACAAAACCGAACATATACTATGTGGTGACCCAGCTTTCACAAGCGATGGGTAAGCCTACCAAGCTCTTTTGGAAGGCATGCAAGCATGTCCTGAGGTATCTCAGGGGCACATCTGAGTATGGCTTATGGTGCAGACAGACGGATGAGGTGAAGTTGCATGGCTTCACGGATGCAGATTGGGTAGGCGGCCCAACAGACAGAAAGAACACATCAAGAGGGGTTTTCAGTATCAGATCTACAGCAGTTTCTTGGTACAGCAGGAAACAAAGATCCATGGCACTTAGTTCAACGGAAGCAGAATACATGGCAGCGAGTCAAGCTGCATGTGAAGCTATATGGATGAGGAAGATCCTGGTCGGTTTGTTCAGTTCACATTTAGATCCTACAGTGATACATTGTGATAATCAGAGTTGCATTAAACTCTCGATTAATCTTGTGCTTCATGAAAGATCTAAACATATTGATATCTGGTATCATCATATCAGAGATTGTGTGCAGTGGAAGATCATGTTGCTTCAGTGCATTCCTACGAAAGATCAAGATGCATATATTCTGACGAAGGCGCTCACCAAGAGCAAATTCGAATACCATAGAGGCAGGATCGGGGTGACGGATAATACCTATCTTGTTGAGAGGGAGTGTTGAACTTTAACAAGATGATGAAGCTTAGTGAAAATCGATCACCTTCACTAAGTGGGCTCGCAGGGTATTTTTAGGTGTAAGTCTATTTTTAGACATGGTGATCATATTTCAAAAGTTGCAGGATGATATTTGTGGATGGTTGGTCAAGTTGGAAAAATAGATGAAATTCTATTTTTAGAATATTGGGCGAAGTCTATTTATAGATCGTCGATCTAAAAATAGATGTGTCGATTATTATTAGCCCTTAATAATAATCCGACAATAAACATCAACTTATTCTCTTGGAGCACTTTATTTCAGTATATAAATTTGGAAAATCAGTGGGCTGAAGGAATTACGCAATCCATAGGGTTCACTGGTGGTTCATGCATGGAGGACTCAGTGAGAACTGAAGTGGCAAAGTTATGACAGAGTTGGAAGAGTAGTTCATGGAGTTATTATTCAATTTAACTCAGTTATCAGAGTTAAATTCAGTTGAGCTAGTTGTATCTAGTCTAACTGAATGATACACTAGTGAGAGTGGAGTGAATTAATTAGTTAATTAATTCACAAATAATAACTCACTGATCAACTGAACAAATACAACAGTTAACTACAGTTCATGTCAGTGCCAGTGGAGACCCAATGGAGAGATAGGGGAAAGGGTGAGATAGACTATCCGTTGCGACTATAGTGATGCATTGATTGCATCACACACACATTGGAGTTGCCAATGAGGATTGCGTAGTCAAGGCAAGCCCAATTCGAATTCATTCAGGGGTTTTCTTCAGCAGGGATTGCGCAGTGGAGGCAAACTATCAGGTGGCAAGAAATCAGTGCATGGACTTGCAGATTTCTTCATGTTAGTGTGTGACGATTGATTGTACTAAGAGCTTGATGCATTAGGGGAATTTTGAGGTCTAAAATGGGCCTCCTAAGGAAATTATAAAATAATAGTGGAAATAATAAAATAATATTTGATTACATCATCAAATTTTAGAGGGAAAAAAGAAAAAACTATTTTTTCAACTCATATTTTGAACTTATCTCTTAAGGTTTTTCTCAAATTTCGAGTAGGAATACTCGTTGGATGCGAAATTTAATTTCCCATCCAAGGAGTACCCATGTTGCATACTTTGATGGACTTTTCTACATAGAAAATGAGAAATATATTAAAAACGTAATTGGAATTACATTTTTTTTATGTATTTCTCATTTTTTGTGTAGCAAGGTCCATCAAAAGTATGTAACATGGGTACTCCTTGGATGAGGAATTAAATTTTTCCTCCAACGAGTACTCGCGCTTGAAATTTGAGTAAAACTTTAGGGAGATAAGTTGAAAATATGAGTGGAAAAAGTAGTTTTATTATTTTATTATTTTTTAATCTTTTTACTTTTGTACTCCAAAAATGGTGAATCATCCCCCATGGTTGACATCATCATCTTAAATTCTATTGGTTCTCATAAAATTTATTTTGTACATTTTTCTTAGGAGGCCCATTTTAGACCTTAAAATTCCCCTAATGTACTAAGCTTCATATGAGATTGTTACATGATATCCATGATACATAATATATGATAGTTGGGTTTTTAGCTTCAGGTTTTCCCGGCAAACAATTGTGTTATGTGCGATTGTTTTTATTGCTTCATGTGTTGCAATTGAGTTGAAATTTCCGCAAAAGATTAACAGTGGAAGGATTTTGTATTCAGCAAGAAGGTAAATATTGTTAGATAAGGGGAATCTGAATATATACATGCGTATGTTATATAATTTCTACACATGGGAAATCCTATGGATGTTTTACTGCATGTGGGCAACCTACTAATAATACAACTGATAGTTAACATCTCTTTAACTTTTGTCTCAACTGGGTTTCCACCGAAAGTAACATGCATGCAGCGATTAATAGTGAATCATCAGTTACATGACAGATCACTGCATGCGAATTAAATCTGATTTAATTCACTTGACCTATCACTAGTGCGACAAACAGTTACAACTAGTTAAACTGATTTTAACTCAATTAATTGAGTTAACTGATTTCTCATGCATTAAACTAATGCACTAACTGCGACTTGGATTCAATAACTAATTGAATCACTCTGCATGCCTCACCAACCACCCTCAATTCAAAATTCATGAGCTAACTGAGTTTATTACACTCAGTTAACTATTACAAGTGATTATGACATAAGATTACATTTTATTGTCCAATTTAATTAAGGGAAAATTAAATTAGACACACATTTCTCGTTGACTTTTCAACACTCTCTCTCAACAAGAAAGGGATTATCAGCGACCTCGATCCTGCCTCTATGGTATTCAAATTTTCTCTTGACGAGCGCCTTCGTCAGAATATCTGCACCCTGATCTTCCGTGAGAATGTACTGAAGTAACATAATGCGCCCCTGAACACAATCTCTGAGATGGTGGTACCAGATGTCAATATGCTTGGACCTATCATGGAATACCGGATTAACCAAGATTTTAATGCAACTATGGTTATCACAATGTAGCACTGTCGGATCTATCTGATGACCAAACAAACCAACCAAAATATTCCTCATCTAGATGGCCTCACATGCAACTCGACTCATTTCCATGTACTCTGCCTCGGCTGCACTGAGTGCCACAGATCTCTGCTACCTATTGTACCAAGGAGCTGTAGCCGATCCTATGATGAAGATCCCTCCTGATGTGCTCTTTCTGTCTAATGGAATGCCTGCTCAATCTGCATCGGTGAAGCCTTGAAGCTTCACTCCCTCTGTCCATTTGTACCATAATTCATACTTTGTAGTGTCCCTGAGATATCTCAAGACATGCTTCCCTGCCTTCCAAAAGATCTTGGTCGGCTTAACCATATTTTGAATCAACTTGTTAACTGTGTAGCAAATGTCTAGTCTGGTGTTCACTAAGTACATTAGTGTACCCACAAGCTACCCGTAAACAATAACGTCCACTACCTCACATGAATTAGCATCCTCCTTCCTCCAGCTTCCTGCATGAGGAGTCTCCATGGGTTTACATCTCTCTATGTGAAACTTACTCATAATATCTTTGACATACTTGTTTTGAGAAACAAATAGCTCACCATCCCGCTGCCATATTTCCAAACCAAGGAAATAGTGAAGGAGTCCAATGTCCTTCATCTCAAACTCTCTTGCAAGATCCTCTTTGCAAGAAGTTAAAGTTATGAGCTGTTCATCACCTGTCAAAATTAGATCATCAACATAAAGTACGATAATCAATAGTTTACCATCAACCACAATTTGGTACAGGTTGGCATCTCGCTTCACTCTTCATGAAGCAAAACCTGGTGAAATCGTTGTGTTAGTCATCAGTGTTTTTCATCTGTTGATGATGACTAGTTTCTTAAGCTAAGTTTTCTAGAAGCTGATCTCGAATTGGTCAAATCTATTATCTAGAAAACACTCCTAAACAATTTTTGTTCTCCTACCTTTTCCAGTCAGCCTATGGTGAGAAAAACCTAGTTGTCAAGTCCTATTTAGTTTCAATCATATAATCATGTCCATGAGCTGTCATGGCTAAAGGTCATCTGCTGTCATTAACCCTCATTCCCAATTCATTTATTATCCAACTGTTGATAAAAATTCTGCAACCCTATATCTGGTCATATGTCATTTAGAGATCTAATCCTACCCAAAGAAAATACTCAAAATCTGTCAAAATCTCCCCTAAGTTAGGTAGTGGCGTTTTAGGGAATCCCTTCCTTGGCAAAAACATCTTGAGCCAGAATACTTTGTTCAATACCAGCCAGCCCTGAATTAGTGCTTAATCTGCAAAAAACAAATCTTGATACACCCATAGGTCGCGCCACTAAGAGGTCTTGTTGTCTTATTCCAAAAGAAATTCTGCGAAGCTCTAATACAAAAAGAGATAAGCATGTGCATAGTCTAAAAAAATATGCTTAAGATTGGGAAAAATCTCCATAAGACACCAAAGGAGCTCTCCAAGGTTCAAAGTCATATTTTTGCATCTCTGCAGGGTGCAAATTGAATGACAAATAGTATCCAAACAAGAGCAAAGAGACAAGTCCAAATAAGTCTCTCATGTTGAAGAAATTTTCCATCATTAAGCAGATGGAGAGCTGCAATGAAAAGAAAGCAGGAATACATGTTTCAAAAGCCAAACTGATATAATGTTGATCTACAATGTTTCAGTGTCTTTTTTAGAAGCAGAGATGTACAAGTATTCCAGAAGACATTATAAAACTGAACATAAGAAGACAACTGCTTCTCATGTTGTCTTGAGCCTGGAATAATAATACTAGTCAGAGAGAAAATTCAATAAACCTCTGCAAACACAGTCAAGAAAGGTTAGTAAGTAATGACTAGCAAGAAAATACTCTACAAATACAAGTCATGTGGCTCCTGGTTTAAAATTTCACAAGGATATTCTGACAACAGGATACATATCTCAGAACATGCCTCTTATAGCATATTGTCAAATTTTCACTTTATTACTTATTGTGATATACCAAGCAGAGATATGTATTACAAATAAAGATGACAGTTTGAGAAATTGATGAAATGTCATGACTGTGTTAACCTCCTCCAAGCAAGAGCAGATGATTGGGTCACATGTTGAAAACCTCCTCCAGTATAAAGAGCAGATGGTTTGGAAATATTATGTTAATCTCCTTCATTTAAAAGCAGATGGTTAGGAACATGATAAGGGCCTCATTCATTTAAAATCAGAGGGTAAGGAGCAGAGATATAGCCTCATTCAAAGAGCAGGAAACTAACAAGTGTTTTACATGACTAAAAAAAATTGTTTACACCACTTCCTCCAAAAGAGTGAAACAACTGATGTATGGCAAAGATATAAAAGTATGTTTGAAAGGGTTTTTATTGGTAATAACAGTTGAGAAATCATGGTTAATATAATTGAAAATTCATCATGTTGAAAACCTCTTTCACATAGAAACCATACAGTGGCATAAGGGTGCTGAAAGTCTCTAGTCCAATTGGAAAGTCATAGTTGAAAATCAGTGGGAAGCAATTGAAGGTTTATAACTTGAAGTCTGATGTTAAAACATAAGAAAAACAGTGATATCATGGTGTTAAAGAAGCCTTGTTTTTCTTCTATCTATAAAAGTCTTATTCAAAGGGTAATCTGAGGCTAGAGTGTCCAAAACTTGGAGCAATCTCATCGAAATGACAAGGAGGTAGAATAGCCTTGTTTATTAAAATGACCTCTGCAACTGAATACAAAAGGACAGTATGGATAAGAAAGGCTATAACAAAATGATCCAAGTTCAAGATAACCTTCAAGGAAATAAAACATACCACAGTCATAGACAAGACCTTTTCAATATACATAAGAACAAACTCTGTGGTTTTTATATGGTTGCATTAAAGGTTTTTTAAAGGCCACCTCCTTGATGAACAGATGTAGGTCAAGTCTTGGTGAGTGAAAAGAATTTTCTTCTTATTCTAAATTCAAGGATTAATGCAAGTCTCTGGTTTAAAGTGGTCACCTTCGAAAGCATAAGAAGGACATTTTTTGGTCTTGGACAAATTCATTATGTTTGCCAAGGCTGACTCCCTCCAAAGTGATAAATGAAAGTGCAAATGGGCGTTTATCCACAGTCAAAAGAAAATGTTAATACAAGGTGCTTAACAATGATTTATGTTTTTATATAACAAAAAAACTTTTCAAAAAACATCAAAACCCTTCCAAATTAGCTGCAAAGGTATTTAAGCATTTTCAAATTTTAAAGGAGGGAAGAGACCGTTTAAAGGGGCCCATTAGCAATTTCAAAATCCAAAACTAACTTTCCTTAGCCTGCTCACTAAAGAAGGAAGTGTTTTACGGGCATTTTTCGAGGTTTTCAGAGCTTGAACTTTACGCGGCGTGCCTGTGAGCGCCCGAACAAATGAATTACACTGAGGTGCGGCGCGCCTGTGCCCGTGGTCACCGGGCACCCAAGACCGACCCAACACCTCCTCTGCTTGACGCTCTCTGCTGCCAACGGCCTGCTCATCCATTAGTTTTCCAAACTCTTTTGAACGCTGCTCCAATGATCAACAAGGTCCATAAACTTATTTTCAAGGTATTTCTTCACTTCTTGGTAAATTTTGAAGTTAAAGGGTTTCCTTGCTGTGGTTTTCAAAGGTATAGAAACAATGAAAAAAGAGAAGACTAATGTGCCATTTTGAAAAGTGTTTTTTGTGCTATGAAATAACTAAAAACATCCACAGTTGCTAGAAGAAAAATAGAGTGTGTTTGGGGGTCTTAAAATCAGTTTTGGGAAGTGTCTTAATAGTGGTTTTAAAGACACTTTATCATCTAAAAGCATAGAGAGAAACAATGATTAGGAGATTGAGCCTTTGGTCAGAATCAGAGAAGTATTTTTGCTGTGGGTATCAAGGATTAACACAGTGATAGGGGAAGGTGTTTTATCAGTTTTAAAAGAGCCTTAATTACCTTTAAAAAAACAGTGATAAAAAAGGAGTAGTGTTTGAAGGGAAGGGTGTTTGTGTGAAAACAAAGGGATATTTCTCTCCAAACAAAAAACCACAAACATATCCTGTTTAAACCTTTTAATCAAACACAGTGATTAAAGTGATTTTGGTTCTCATTTGACAAAAACTTGTTTGCTAGCATCAAAGAAACATAGTGACTTGCAAGGAGGAAAAGGTGTGGTGTTGGGAAACTATTTCAGAGACCATTTGAATCAGATGGTCTTGGTGAGCTAGTAAAGAGTATCCGAAGCAAAATGCCTCCTAGGCAAGATAGTAGAAGTGGTCCTCACAAAAGGTATGAACCTTTTTCAACTGAGGAAGTGAATGCCCATCCTTCAGTGCTTTTTAACTTTCATGAAGTAGGATGTTTGGAGTTTTGTCAAAGGGTTCAGGAGGTGAAAAGTTATCTTCCCTTGAAACATCTATTTTCTTTAAAGCTGCAAGGGAAACATGTTCATCTAGTAGGCTTAGACTTCAAGCTTTCTTCTATATCCATTTCTAGAGCTACCAAAATTCCATATGTTGGAGAAAAATGGTTTAAGCAGAGCTACCTAGACTCAGATCAATACAAACCCGTCTTGAAACCAGAGAATCGGGATGCATGCCCATCTATCTTTCATTTTTCCTATTTTTTGACCAGCTATGCTTCCCTCATGAAAATAATCATGAAATATTTCACATGCGAGGGAAAGTTTTCCTGAGTTTATGCTTACCATATTAGGCTACTCATGCACTTCACAAGAATCCAATTTCTAAACCTACCCTTTTTCCTTCATAGAAGTATTGAAAAGATGGCTTCTACTATTCAAAAGAGACCTTCCTCTCAGCAGCCAGCTTGTCTTTTCCATCATTCTCTTATCAAAATTGTCATTCTCCATCAACTTGAGAAGAAGGGAATTTCTTGGGACACTTTCATTTCACATCCCGATTTCACCGCTGCTTATTCATCCCATGCATCTCCTTCACCTTCCACTCATCATCTTTCTCCTTCTTTTAGTAAACCCACTCATAAGAAACAAAAATCTCCTATGATTGATCAAGAAGAAGGGCATAGTGAGGAAGAACAACATAGTGATAAAGAGCAAAACAGTGAAGAGGATAAAAGTCAAAGGAAACAAAGTGAAAAGGAGAAAAGTGAAGAAGAGCACCGTGATGAAGAAGAGAAAAACAGTGAAGAAGGAAATGATGAAGAAATGGAACAATTTGATGAGGAACACAACAGTCACAAAGAGGAAGATATTAGTAGCCCTCACAATAGCAAACATGATGAGGATGAAGCACAAAACATTGATGATACAAAGTCTAAAAGTCCCGAAGAAAGTAGGGACAAAAGTGAAAAAGACAGCCTTCAAGGAGACATGCAAGGTGACAGTGAACGCATTCATGAGGAGGGTAAAAATAGTGGCAAGGATGATGAGGGGAGTAGCAAGGGCAAAGACCAAATAGAGCATGTGCTAGATGCCTCTCCTAGGCAAGGGGCCATGCTTTATTCTCCAAAGGTAACAAAGCTCCGAAAATCAATAAAGAAAGTGACTCAAATTGTAACTCCAAATGTTACTAGAGCACTCCGAAGCAAAGGGAGGTTGCCCAAGAAATCCATTGTTGAATTACCAAAGAGGAGGAGGACCAAGAAAGCCACCTAAATCAAGATGAAAGAAAAGGAGGAAAGTAGCCATGAAAAAGAGAGAGACTTTGACATAATTCAGATAAACAGTGATGACAGTGACAATGAGGCCATAATCTTAGATTCTCTCTTTCTAAATAGAGAAGAACAAATTCATGATCTAAGAGAAGATCTAGAGAGGTCTAAAAACTTCATTCATTTTATGCAAACACAAAACAAGAAAATGAGTGTCCACAGGATAGTTTATGAGACACGGGCTATCAAGTATAAAAAAGAAGCCTCCAAAGTGTAAATTAAGCTAGAAGAACTCATGGGCGAATTCAATGATAGTGAAGAAGAAGATCAACCAAGGAGGAAGAGGCCAAGGACCATGGAACTCAAAATAGCTTTGGAGAAGCAAAAAGAGGAAGAGGCTGTCCTTTTCCAATATTTTCCTCTTACTACTTTATTCACCCAAGAGATAGAAAACAATTGAGAGGCATGGCTTGAAAGGGTGAATGAACACTTGGAGAATAAGTTGGAAAAGGCCAATAGAGACTTGAACCTTCAAAGGAAAATGACCGGACACTATAAGAAGCTCAATCAATTTGCCCGAAGGAAATTGAACGCTACACAAGAAAAGCTCAAGGAGGCTCGAAAGAGGCGTCGAGCACAAAAAGTGAAGAAAGAAATATCAAGGCTTGAATTTTGGCCTCCGCTTCTCAGCAAGCTTTTGAAAAACCATGAGGGTCATGCTTGCCAAAATTGGACATAATTCGACAAGTTTTGGTTTTTTGACATTTTTGGGCTTTTTGCAAAAAATCATGGGCATCGCCATTTTTGTTTGAAGCATCCTCAAAGGATGAAAATAATATCATTGGATGCCATAATTTCAGGGGCATCTATTCAGCAAATTTCAAATCAATTGAAGATGTTTTGGTCCTCCAAAGTGGCGAAAAACAGTCACTTTTTCAAACACTCTGCCCCGCATATTAGCAAAGGCTATTTTCTGGGTTTTTTTCACATAGGTCAGATTTTCACAGGCTTCCAGTGATCAGTTTGGGGAAAAAAAGTATTTTCAGAAACTAGACATCCAGGGCTTTCCAACGAGCCATCACGGACCTCGTTTCAACATCAAGAAGACCTCCAAAAGTTGCCCACAAGATAGAGGATTTTCTTCTGCTATATTTCTGAAGTATTTTTGTAAAAATGCAGTTTTCTGAAGTGGCTTTTCCAAATGTGAATTTAACCTTTTTTGGCCATTGTTAGTTGGGAAAAGTAAATTTAATTTCCTTTTTTATCATTTTTAGGATATTTTTATAGATATTTTGTGCCTTGGGCTTTGCAAAGCCTCAAGGACATAATCGGATATTTTTGATGGGCCAATGAGCTTGCTAGTTGCAGTAGGAGGTTCTCCTTCATTTTTGCCTATATCTTCCAAGAGACTTCATTGTAAACAAGGCTGAACTTGATGATATAGAGAAATATATGGTTATACAAGCTTGGAAGAAATACTTGTCTCATGCATTGGATAATTTCTTGAATGTTTTTGGATGATGAAAGATGACTGCTGTTGGATTCCTTGACTTGGTAAAATGGTATAGTGTCCCTCTCTGTTATGTTTTTTAGTTTTCATACATATTTCATGTTCTTGTTTGCTGTAAGACAGTAGAGAATAGATTTGAGACATGCCCTTGGAGGCACCTCAGATTTCCTGTTTCATTACAGCTTTTATGTTTTTTTCCTTCTTAGTTATATCAAGGAATTCTTAATTGCTCTTTGATCACTGAAGAAATTGTTTGCTTGTTTCATTTATGGTTTTATGCATGCTAAGTATGATTCATGGTACGCCCTGCTTGCTCATGGCTAGTCATAGCTCCACCTCTGAAACCTTTCTTTGAATGTTTGATTGTCTTAGTTGAACCAAAGAGGTCTTGTATCAATCTTTCTCTTTGCCTAAAACTGTGCTATCTTAGTTCAAAGTGCCCGATAGCTCGAAATACTATGTCTAGGAGTTTCCTCTTAGTACTTTGAGTTATTTGTTTGTCTTAATTGTCTTTCCCCAAATTTTGATAGAAATTTCCTAAAGTTAGAGTCATATATCTCTATGTATTGCTTGAATGTTTATTTCTATGCATTTATCAGTTTGTAGTTACATTTATCATGATTAACGGTTAGCCCTATCATATAAATGTCAGCTATTGAACTATTTATGTTTGAAAGCCTTTTTCCTTCACGAACTTAGTGTCCATCCCACTTCATTTTACCTTAAGATCTATTTTACCTTGATCAAATCGGTCCTTCAACATACTTTGTATCACCATCTGAGGCTTTTTCGACCTTTTCGATCCCATAGCTCAGTTGATCTAACAATATTTTTATCTATATTAGTCTTTGATCAGTTCCTTCCTCAAAAACCTAAAAACAAAACCAAAAACCTACTTCACAACTAGCCTAAAATCAGAAACATAAGAAGCAAAACACATAGATATCCCTTACACAAATAGAGAGAGCTTTCTCTGAGTTTAGGAAGGCTAGGTCCTTGGGCTCCAAAGATTGGTTTGATGTTACCCTGTCACTTGGCTTGCCAATCAGTGAAATCACGGGACCCTAACATAATGGCAATCACGGTGGGACTCTGAGTGATAAACAAACTTAGAATTCCCTAAACCTTCAGAGACCTTTGATAATACTATCTTGTGGAATTATCCCACTGCACCCTAACATAATGGCGATTACGGTGGGACTCTGAGTGATAAACAAACTTAGAATTCCCTAAACCTTCAGAGACCTTTGATAATACTGTTAGTATGAATTCTTTGTCGAAGTATACAAAAAAATACCACTTTAGCTATGCATAACTAATAGCCCTAACATCAAATATGGCTGCCAATATCTTCAGATCTGCAGTTAGTTGATCAAGACAAGAGCTGCAAAAACCAGATCTATGTATAGAAAGAAATTAAGTAGTAAAAAGAAGGTTTTGCTCCATATATCCAATAGACAAGACAATAACAATTTTTGAAAGAATTTTTTGTATTAAGGGCACCTGGGAGGAAAACAAGAAGATGTTTCCAATTCTCCTCAATGGGATGGGTTCTTGGAAGTCCTCAGCACTTCAGATCTAGAATTTCTCTCTCCTGTTGGTGTAGAAAACCCAGACAAAGATAGAAATCAAAGGGAGCTCACACAACAAATAATGGAAAATATGACAATGATAATGGCTCAAAGTCAGACCAAGAGTTTAGATCCAGAGTGATCTAATAGGAAACAAAAGGTGAATAATGGTAGGAAAAACCCTCCTATTTATAACAAAATATTGGGTCATTCTAGATCTTGGTGCATGATTAAAATAATGTTAACCAAGTCTAGATCCACCTTTTATGGAATATTTTATTATATTTGTTGGAGGGAAAAAGTATTTGACTTGGGTCAAATCCCTTTATTTGTGAATAATAAATAAATAAATGATTTATTTATCATTTTAAGGAAGTGGTTGAAAGATAATCAAATAAATAATAATTTATTTAATTATTTATGGGTGATTTAGTCATATTTAACAAGGAATATTATTTAAATAAGATTTAAATAATTATTCCTAGAAAATAATAAGATAAATAAAGATTTATCTAATTAATTTCTTTGTTTGGGTTAAACATGACCAGGAATAATAATTAAATTATTGTTTAATTAATTATTCCTTGAGGAAAATCAAACAAATATAGGTTTGTTTAATATTTCCTTTTGGGGTTTCCTGTTTAGACCATAAACAACCTAATAAATGTTTTTTATTAAGTTATTTTACATAGTGAAAGCAATTTTACTTAGGGTAAAATTGGTCTTACATGGTGTACTTGGGTCCATCTAATGATAGTAGGTTAGATGAAAAAAAAATGGTGTAACAGATTGCCCCCCAGCGTGCGAGTGTTAGGAGCAAATCGTATGACCGAAGTACGTTGTAAGAACTCAATCACCAGACATCAAAATGGAAGTCAGAGAGAGAAATGTAAGGTAGACTAATGTGCTGAAGAACTAGACCCTGAGGAGATGAGACTTGCAGGTGCAACAAGTCTCTTTTTATGAGAGGGCATCTGTGCTAAAGGCGGCGGGGGAGGCATACCTATGCCCGCCGAGACAAAGTACAAAAGAATAGTGTGTCCAGTAAACAAGGAACCGAACCATAAAGTACAATTGGCATAAACATGAGCCAGATAAGAATACAATGAGGAATCCCACATGCATGCTATGCCTGGGATAACAGCTAGGACTTATACAATAATATCTGAGTATATGAGATACAAATACAACCCAAATGCCCCCTATAAGCGGGGAAGGGCTCACAAAATCTGACTAATACATGCAAATCAAAGAGGCGCTGCAAGCGGCTAAGGCCGACATCATCAAATATATGGAGCTGCATCGAAGACTGCAATGAAGAGGTCATCCGGGCATGTGGGGGGCTACCCGCAGGGCCAACCCCTCATGAGGGCCGAGACATCTCACACACACCCGTGTATCACCAATAGCTACTGCTGCATCACTGAACCATCAAGCATATGGATCTCGATCATGCGGAAAGGAGCTAGAATGGATAAACAATCAAGTCAAAGGGTAATTAGAGAACCCTTTGCCTGATCCGAGGCACCGAACAAGAGTGGAAGCTGGAACCAAGGTACACTGCCCTCTAGACCTGTCTTCTGGAATGGAGGAACTGGTGTCGACAGACGGAGGTCTGCCATAGGTGAGGAAATGAGAGATCCTCAACTAAGGCACGAGAGAAAACAGTAGAGCGACGGACAGACTAATACCAATGATGATGATGGAGTGGAGGGGACTGAGTAGCGAATGGACGACTTCCCTTGTTAGAGCATAAAGGGCATGAATGACATGGCAGCGACTGACACAATATCATAAGGGATAGGGGACAGTGGGACTGAAGGCCATAATGTGCGACTCAAGAGAGAGACCAAGCAATGAAGGATGGAGGACTATAGCGGGGTACAAAGGGACTCGGGATAGACTCCATGAATGCGATGATGACTCAACTTGGATGCTCTAAACAAGGGCGAATCGATGGTGCTGCCACACAGTAAAGGTCCAATGGGGGACCATGAAAACATGAGTACAAGATGGTAACTCACGACGAAAATCAACACGAACAAAGACAAGTAAGGAGGCAAAGTGGTGCCCCAAGTACAAGTGTTGTAAGTGAAGAAATGCGATTTTAAGGAGAGGTGAAGTGACCCATCTTGGACAAAATGTGTCCTAGTGAAGTATCAAATCACAAAAAAATAACAGATACCCATTTGAGGGCTCAGTGAGAGCTTTCCAACGGTGCAGACGGTTTGTCAAACGGAGCTACGGTATGGTTGCAGCAGGCGAAAGAAGAAACAATGGTTCTCTTTTAATAAGGCAGTTTTCCCTCCAAATCCACTCATTTGCTAGTGTTGCTGTGGTGAATGTAGAGAGGAGAGAAGGCCCTAAATCTTGCGGCGAGCATAGCAGACAAATCGACTGTTGGAATCGAGATCCTTCAGTTGCAGGTAAGAGGCCTAACCTTACTCTTTCATTTTGATGGATTGAAAGTTCAGATTAGGGCCCAGAATCTCAGGAACATACCCCCTTGCATCTTTTTGGCCGGGTCGCACTTTTTGGGCCAAAATCTGCGACCTGGAACGTAGGTTTTGGGCAAAAAGGTGCGACCTGTCTCAGGGTTTGGCAGAAAAGTGCGACTTGGAAGATGAGGGGGTTTTGGTGCTGTTTGATCGCTGAGAGTTGGGTTTTTGTGTTTGGTTACAGTATTCCCTATCTGTAGGCTGGCCAAGATGATGTTTTTGTACAGATATGGAAGATATACGTGTGAACTGGAGAGAGAGAGACCTGGGTACATTACGGGCAGAGATCCAGGCAGATCAGGGTGTCCGTCGTGTGTTGGCCAGGTTTGGGGTTTTGAAGTTTTTGGAGAACCCTTTGATGAGAGCTGGAGAGCCCTTGTTGGCTCGGATTATCAGTTATTGGGATCCAGAGCATGAGGTCTTTGTAGTGCAGGGGCACAGGATCGAATTGACAGTCCAGGATGTGTATTTCCTAACAGGTCTCCCACCACTTGGGATGGTGGGAAATACACAGCCAATGTTACCGCGGGGGCGGAACATCATGGAGTTTGTGGAGCGGCATTGTCGACTGGGTCTCCAAGTCAAAGGGACACGGATACCGATCGGGGACCTAGAGAGACTGGAGACCCGGGCAGTGGCCGCAGCGGTGTTGCGGATCCTGGGCAACCAAGCATTCCATCACATCACTGGGGGGCAGGTGATGATCGTAGAGAGTGTGTTGAGTGGGACCTACTATGGGTGGGCCCAAATGATGTTGGTGTCGTTAAAATGACAGCTGTCGCTTTGCAAGCGGCAAGTGAACCACGATTGCTCGTATGGGACTTTATTGTGTTCATTCTTTTTTGAGAAGATACCGACCTTATGACCTTGTATACAACTCCTAGATGGGGGCCCTAGAGAGCCCAGGATGCGCCGGTGGGGGCGGCTACTATGCAAAGGAGGAGGAGGGGCGGTCGGACGAGTGTTTTGACCTGAGTTCTTTGCCCATTGGGATCAGATGCCGTTATACATAGATGACTATCCCTACAGTGGGATGAGTTATTGTGGGGATCCGGACCTACCACTTCCGCCTGGTCGAGTATGGGGACCCGATGGTAAGTGATAAGTAACTATTATTTTATGGGCATGTTAAAGTTAGTGAATAGTAGATAGGGTACTGATTCATGTACTTTTGGTATGCAGATATAGCTCCAGTAAAACCGACCGGATATATGGGACGACCGGCAACATCTGGAGTTGCAGGTCCGAGTGGGTCGAGAGCAGTGCATAATGAGGATGCGGCCGCTCTTCTGGAGGACATCTGCCGTAGATGCGAGAGGTTGCTGACCGGAGTGTCAGAGCGCAGGTGGCAAGACTTAGACGACCAATATATAGAGACATGTATTGGTCTACCTTCGGAATGGCGAGGTGTCATGCGGCGCATGGCGATGGCCGGCCAGGGGATACATGATCTACAGGCTGCAGGAGCAGAGCCATTGGCTCGAGATCCGCCAGATAGTGATTAGGTGTGGGGCATGTGGTGCCCCCTAGTATGTATGTAGGGGCAAGTGGTGCCCCTAGTTTTGAGTTTTTTGTAACATGCTATGGGCATGTCATATGTATCAGAGTAGATGGACTCTAAACACATGTTTTGCGACACATATTATGGATATGCATCTTGTTTAATGATTATGAATGTTATTGTCTTGTATAAAATGCGTGTGATAAATGCCAATCTAGAACATGGCTTGCAATGCTATCTACATAGTGATTTTGTTCTCGAGGTACATGGTTGAAAGTTATGGTTTCAAATTCACGTATCAAGAGTTTCACTCGTAAATATCGTCTAAACATCACAGGATTATGCACACGATAGACACCATTTAGTTGCATGACAAGAAGTAGGGAATCTAAATGAACATGCAGATGGAGGATGCGATGAAAGAGGGCATCGGCTAAGAGACCACGCACTACATCATATTCGGCCTGATTGTTGGTGGCAGTACCAAAGCAGACCCCGTTTGAGAGCACAAGGGCATGCAAGGGGGTGAAAATGGCCCAACCTGCCGAGGCTAGATTCCGGGAGTAACGACTTGCACCATCGACGTAACCGATATAGGGTGGGGATGGGAGGTCCCGCGGAATAGTGTTACAAGACAAAAAATGGAGGGAGAAGGGACAATGACGGTAGTGTGAGTGTACAGAAGACATCGAGCGGCAACTGCGGGGGGGAGTGCGATGAGAAGGATGGCTATCACTCATATACAAACTAGAGGGTGGTATATGAGGGCTATAGGAGGTATGGCGGGGACTCGGGCTGCGGAGGTCAACAGAGATACGGGTGGAGTTATCTCGTGTATGGGCGGAAAAGAGGGGGTCAAGGGTGGAAGGGACATCACATGACGCGGCAAAGTTTCCTAAATCATCCGTGGGGGAAGAAAGGCTCGCATACGAATCATCACAGGGAATGACAGAAGAATAGGGAAACAAATGGTTAAATGATGTTGAACCCAAGGTGGTCGCTGAAGGGGGATCGAGCGAAAAAACAGGGGTGGATTCAAGGGGAATGTTCTCCAAGGGTCTCACAGAGGATGATAGGTAGAGGATGGTGGTAGTAGACTCCGTCATCTGGACATCAGGGGGGGGATGTCAATGGGAGTGGGGGGATCCTCAAGCTGTCCGGAAGCATACTGCGCAAGTATGTGAGAGGCGGACTGATTTTGTTCAACCTCAAACTCTCGAACTACTTCTAAAGAGACGCGATAATGCGTCAGGTGAGGACAATGGTGGGAATAATGGCCATGGACACCGCACAAAGCAGAGGGTTTGCTGGTGCGAATAGTTTTTGGGTTCTTGGTTACGGACGAGGACGAGAGAGAGGGGTCAGGGACCGTAGACTCAGGGAACGCGACTTTAACCATGGGTTGAATGCGGGGCAATTCGGGACAAGTATGGGTGGCGTGAACGGCGACGTCACACAAGGGGCAAGGCTTTGTGGGCGGAGGAGGAACCGGGTCAGTCGGGGTGACTTTGTCTTTGGATGCCCCCTTGCGAGCTTTGCCTTTCTTTTCCTGGAGCTGTCACCATAGGGGTAGGGTCCTGGGGAGGTGCAGAGGGCATGGTAGCTACGGAGGAAGCGAGGGGGACCGGTTGAACCGGTGTCAAAGAAAGATAGGGTTTGGGGTGACCAGGAGGGGTAGCGGCTGGAGGGTCAAGGTACCAGACGAGTATACCCAGGGTCAGGTTAGGGAGAGAGAGGGTGGCCATGACGGGGACCGAATAGACTCTGGGAGGGGGAGCCAGGAAATGTATCTGACCAGCGGGGTAATGACTAGGAGGGACGGCTCCGAGATGGTTAAGGCCTGGGGGAACTGATCCCAGGGGATAAAGGGGTTCAGGGATACCAGCTGGAGGAGAAGGGCCAGAAGGAGGAGGTCCGGCTGACGGAGATGAAGGGCTAGGAGCGGGTTGCAGTGTGCGAGGTTGAGTTTGAGGTTGCTGACTAGCCGAAGCGGGTCGCTTAAGGGCAGCCCGAGATGATTGCATCATGCAAACATTCGATAATATGGGATCAGAGATAGGAGGAGGAGGGAGACCAGGAAAAGTTCCAAGCAAAGAGGAGTCTTTATAGACGCCGAGAGAGACACTGGTCAAGGAATCGACGGTTTGCTTATTGGCTACAGAAGAGATGGTCGTCTTAGGGGAGGTCTAAGAATTTGGCTCATGATAAGTCAACTGGTCGATGGTGACTATCTTTCCATTGTGAGGAAAATACATCTTGCGAAAAACCGCAGATGGGACAGCAGACATGGCATAAGTGTAGCTTCGCCCCAATAGAATGTTGTAGTCTAGAGGGGCGTCGATGACTTCGACGTCAACGCAAAAAATCTTACCGGCAAGGGTGATAGGACAATTACGAAAAAGGCCAATGGGCTGGGAGGTGTGGCCATCCCACGCTCGAAGGGTGATTGTGGAAGGGGCCAAGTCAGGAGATCCGAGTTGCTTCCAAACCGAAGCGGACATCACACAGGGGGATGCTCCCTCATCAATTATACACCGAGAAACGTTGGCATTCCGGATTTTGACTGGGATTTGGAAGGCGACGGAAGTAGGAAGAGGAGGATGTTCTGATTGATGGGCGTCGAAAACAATCACTTGGTCATCAGCAGGATCTACAGCGCCCACGGCAGATAGCAGAGCCTTCTTTTGGGAAGGGCACGACTGGAGGAATTCCAATGTGGAAATGGCAGCAGGATATTGCGCCAAATCATCTACTATGCTATACGAATGAGCAGCTCGACCAGAAGCAGCATTTCGACGTAATGGTCCCTTAGGAATCTTGGTATGAACCTCAACTTTGGGTTGAGGGATATGTAAGGGGCCATTAGATGTCGAAAGAGGCTCTGTAGAACCGGAAGAAGGGGACTCGGGGGCAGAATGAGCGAGAATCTTGGGGTACTGGCGAGACCGAGTTTGAAGGTGAAGGTTGAAGGTTGGGGATGGATCAGAGTTCATCATGAGGATCTGGTAATTGGAGGAACCAGAAGAGGAAGGTTGAGTGGCGACCTGTCCGTCAGGTGGTTGGGCAGCCATGAATCCTTGCTGAGGGAAAGGATCAGTAAACACAGGTGGTTGAGTAGTGGCCACATTAGGGGGAGCATGAGGGGAGGCATGTTGTCCTCGCAATGTGGCTTGAGACTCCCTCATCTGCCGCATCTGTGGTAAGAAGGGACAATCGTGGGTGTAATGACCATAAAAACCGCAACACGAACAAGGCTTATTAGTGCGAAGAGGGCTGTCCGGCTTGGGTTGAGTGCCCTGTTGCTGGTTAGCAGTGTTAGGTTCAATACCTTGAGGATTGGGTCCACAAGTACCAGGGGTAGATTGGTTTGGATTGCCTCTCCGCCTTATTTGAGAAGAAAGGGGATTAGTCGTGCCCTGCTATGCAAATACTTGCCCTGGAGGGGGCTGTAGGTGCAGTTGTGGGGTTGGAGGAGGGAGGTGGAAGAGCATAAGCTGGAGGAGCTGGCGCACCAGGCTGCGGATAAGGGTAATGGTTAGGTTGGGAAAAATTGAGGTAAGCAGGAGGTTGGGCAAAAGGATGAGGCATGCCATATCCTGGATACATGCTACCTGGAGGGGGAAAAGTTCTAGAGGTGCTGGCCCCTCCCTGAGAGAGACCATAGCCCATAGGAGGTTGAGCATACGGATGAGAAAGCGCTCCAACGATATCGTCGGCGGAATGAGATGCCCCCGGGGTGTTAGCGCCTCCGGGCCTGGGAGGTCAGGAAGGACGGTATAAACATAACCAGACTGAGCATAGATCAGGTCATATTTCAAGGCTATTTGGAGGGCAGCTTCTTCGGTTTGAGGGAAATGAGAGGTGACATATTTGCCAATGGGAGCTAAGAGAGTGTGAAGGAACCAGTCCATATAAACCCGATCTTCGAAGGGGGGGGCTCGACATAAGCTCTGTCTTCTTCGCCATTCCTGGACATGGGTAGAAACGCTGGTCGAAGAGGTTTGCTTGAAGGAAGTCAAGAGCTCCGTACCAGTATCGTATCGGAAAGGGAGCTGGAAATAAGATAAAAAGGCTTGGGCAATGGTCGCAAATGTGGTATGGGAAGAGGTGGCTTGTTTAACATACCATTTAGAAGCTTCGCCGGTAAGCGTGCGTTGGAACAACTGAAGACGGATGGAATCATCGGTAATGGAATTGGAGGAACACCACATGTGGAAAGATCGGACATGGTTGGTTGGATCTTCTCCAGCAAGGCCTTCTAACTTAGGGATGTCGGAGGGGAGCTTGGTTGGCATAGCAGGCCAACCAACATCGTGGCAGATAGGGTCATTGATCAACTGATTGAAATCAGGGAGGCTGAGGCTTGTGATGTACGGTAGCAAGGGTACAGCCGAGGTAGTTCCTGTGGCGGTTCCGCTAGTAGTAGTTCCGGCAGTAGGGAGAAGGTGACAGGGGGAGAACTAGAAGTAAAAGGAGAACCCAATGAATTAGAAGAGGAGTTGGAATGCGGACTCGGAGGAGGACTGGCTCGACGACGGCGGGGCGGAGCAGGTTGACTGACCGGAAACTGAGGGTGAAGGCCAAGAAGTCTCCGGGATGCGCGCCTTGGGGGCACAATGATGACAACACAAACACGGCACAAGGGGAAGAAGAACGACCGACAAAGTCAGGGAGGTGCAGAATCAAGTGATTACAATGTTGAAACAAGGGCAAAAAGGTGCAGTGTCAATTGATTTTAAAGTCTTTGCCTGGCGGTGTAAACTAGGCTCTTCTTCGCTTAGGGTGAGTGTGTGGCGTGCGTTAATTTTAATTTTTAAACCCTTTTCGTTTTGAGAGTAAGAGAAAAAGTGTGTTGCGTAACTGAAAATAATGTTGCAAAAACAATATATAATGCTGAAATAACAAAAAATTAACAGCTACTAGTGCATCGATTCAACCCAAGAAGGCGGGTCTCTCAAAACTAATCTAAAAGAGGGAAAAAAACGGGTCAAAACACACTAAAAAGAGGCCAATAGATCTAGGGTCGAAAGGGACGGGGATCTAAAAGAGAAAGCTGCTGAAAAGAGGTGCAGATCACAGTCAAGAGGCCGAGGTAAGGTGGTTGGAAAAAAGGAGAAAATCAGCAAAAAGCAGAAAGGATAGGGAGGAGGTCCTAAAGGGAGGTCCAAACAAAACTACAAGAGGTGGTTTGAAAGGAAGAATAGCTGATTTAAAGGGATCTGAGAATGAGGTATCAGATTTGAAAAAGGGAAGGCTGAAACTCTGAAAAAACAGACAGCTGAAACAACTAAAACTCTTCCACCAAAGATGGAGGGTACTGAAGCCCTAGGGGGCTAGGTTCCCACTTAGATGAGCAAAACAGATCAGAAACGGGTCCAAACGGGTGGAGATAGAGGCTGGAAAACCCTAACAGAAGCTTCAGCAAAACCTAGAAAAATTGCAGAAAAACAGCAGAAAAAAGCACAGGTCGCAGGTTCTGACTTGTTTTCCTGTTCAGGTCACAGAAAAGAGGCTGAAAAGTGCGACCTAGACTCCAGGTCGCAGTTTTTGGGCTAAAAAGTGTGACCTCCAACTCCGGTTGTCCCGGCGGCAGATTTGCGGAAAAGTTGCTGTCTCAGTTGCAGCTGATGTCTGTCACCTGCGCAATAGGGCCAGAAACACGCGGAAGTTAGAAATTTTAATGTTTTTGGGTTTTATAGGTGAAAAACAACATGAAAATAGGAAAAACAAAAAGCTGAAAAGAAACCCTAGGGTTTGAAGTAGCTGGATATGCAGGAATATGAAAAACGACAGCGGTCGTAATTGAAAACTCGTGTGGAGTTGCCAATTGTTAGTATGAATCCTTTGTCAAAGTGTACAAAAAAATACCACTTTAGCTACGCATAACTAATAGCCCTAACATTAAATATGGCTGCCAATATCTTCAGATCTGCAATTAGTTGATCAAGACAAGAGCTACAAAAACCAGATCTATGTATAGAAAGACATTAAGCAGTAAAAAGAAGGTTTTGCTCCATATATCCAATAGACAAGACAAGAACAATTTTTGAAAGAATTTTTTGTATTAAGGGCACCTGGGAGGAAAAAAAGAAGATGTTTCCAATTCTCCTCAATGGGATGGGTTCTTGGAAGTCCTCAGCACTTCAGATCTAGCATTTCTCTCTCCTGTTGGTGTAGAAAACCTAGACAAAGATAGAACTCAAAGGGAGCTCACACAGCAAATAATGGAAAATATGAAAATGATAATGGCTCAAAGTCAGACCAAGAGTTTAGATCCAGAGTGATATAATAGGCAACAAAAGGTGAGGAATGGTAGGAAAAACCCTCCTATTTATAACAAAATATTGGGTCATTATAGATATTGGTGTAGGATTAAAATAATATTAACCAAATCTAGATCCACCTTTTATGGAATATTTTATTATATTTGTTGGAGGGAAAAGGTATTTGACTTGGGTCAAATCCCTTTATTTGTGAATAATAAATAAATAAATGATTTATTTATCATTTTAAGGAAGCGGTTGAAGGATAATCAAATAAATAATGATTTATTTAATTATTTATGGGTGATTTAGTCATATTTAACAAGGAATATTATTTAAATGAGATTTAAATAATTATTCCTAGAAAATAATAAGATAAATAAAGATTTATCTAATTAATTTCTTTGTTTTGGGTTAAACATGACCAGGAAAATCAAACAAATATAGGTTTGTTTAATATTTCCTTTTGGGGTTTCTTGTTTAGACCATAAACAACCTAATAAATGTAGTTTATTAAGTTATTTTACATAGTGAAAGCAATTTTACTTAGGGTAAAATTGGTCTTACATGGTGTACTTGGGTCCATCTAATGATAGTACGTTAGATGACCAAAAAATGGTGTAACAAATACTATCTTGTGGACTTATCCCACCGCACCCTAACATAATGGCGATCACGGTGGGACTCTAAGTGATAAACAAACTTAGAATTCCCTAAACCTTCAGAGACCTTTGATAATACTATCTTGTGGACTTATCCCACCACACCCTAACGTAATGGTGATCACGGTGGGACTAATTGAGTACATAACAATTTAAAAAACTCTTGTAGATTCATTAGTCTTTCAAAATTTAAATAGGCAAGTAGACCATAGAATCATTTAGAGTAAACTCTTTTTGTTTCACCACCCTAGAAAAGTGATGAATCAGGTTTAGAACACTCTAATAAACCATAGGCTGCACATAAAAACTTAGAAAACCCCAAAAGCATCCCCAAATTGGCTTTTCTTAGTTATTGGTGGTGGACCATAAGTACATCTCTATAAAAACAACCAAAAATCCACTTGGCGACTCCACTAACCTCCAGTAGGCCTAAAACTCCATAAAAATAAAAAATTTCATAAACCATACTTTTCTGTTGACTCGTCCTTTCCAAAACTTAAAATTCATGGTGAAAACTCTGTAATCAGTGACAAACTAAGTATAACTTAGCGATTCAGAAAACTTCACCTAAACAAAGGAGATAAACAGAATAAACTTGCAAATAAAACCATGGCTTTCCCAACAATCTAGCAAACTGTTGAAACTAAGTGTTAAGTCTTTTTTGCAAGTCTCCACCTCAAATTTTGCTAAGAAAACTTTTTCCCAAAAGTGTCTTTGACAGTATTGGTGGTGGACCATAGATGTCAAATAAATCCACCTGGCGACTCCACTAGCCTTCATTTTTGTTTTTACCATTCTTCACATTAGTGAAACCCTTAGAGAGGTCATCTGTTCAAAAAAATCACAACTATCATCCTCTCTAAACTATGAATTTGAAATCTGGCTTCACGAAGAATCAATACCAGATCTCATCCAGACCCAAATCCCCCGATCATAGTTGATAATCTAGAGAAGATTTTGTGGCAAAATTCCAAAACTGGCAGCTTACCTACCGATAGGTCCATTCGTAAAGCAAGCTCTGTACCTGAACATCTCACATCCTTGCAAGATTCTCCATTTGACTTAAAATCAGCGAAAACAATTTTTAGAAGCAAGTCACAAAGTAAAATCAAATTTGATGATTTTGAGCCCTTAGATTTGCAACAGAGCCCTAGTAGAGAAGCCTCACCTACTACACCTCCCGACTTTCAGCTTCTCCACCACTTTGGATCTTACCATCTCAAATATGCTCAAAATCAGTTCACAAGTTTGAGTACATCCACCACACCCATTCAAACCACCACTGTTCAAATCACCTCAGCTCATCCTACAAGCTCTCATATTGTAAATCAACCATTAGCTGCCGCCATGGCAGCTTGGTATGCACCCTTGGTGTTTCCACAACCTTGGGACCTTTACAACATGACTACCAATCCAAAATCATGCACTTCACCAGAGTTGAGGCTACTACCGCCCAACAACATGTAGATAAAATTAGCGATGCCTTTGAATACATGGAAATAGAATACGAGACCATAAGAATGAGGATGTTCGTCCAAAGCCCGGGCGGAGAACCCAAAAAATGGTTTAAGAGCTTAAATCCAAATAGTATACACGATTTCCCAGCACTCTACCAAACTTTCATAAATAGGTGGGAAATCAGAAAAAACCCCATTCGAATCCTTTCTGAGTATAACAATATAAAAAGGGATAATGAGAAAAGTGTCTGGGACTACTGCACTAGGTTCAATAGTTTTTATAACGCCCTCCCGCCTCACTTCAAACCTCCACTTGGCTTAGCCTTAGTAAAGTTTCCTGAAGGCTTCAACCCAGACATGACTTATTAACTAAGAGACAAGGACCCCACAACCTTAGAGGAAATGCAAAAAGTGGCTATGAGTGCAGAAGCCAACTTAGCTGAAAAGAGAGCTAGGACAAGATTAGAGAAGAAAGTCACATACCTGGATGACGTCACTCCTTCAGTTTCTTCCTCAGACCCTAGAATAGATGACCTGGTTAGATACATGGTGAAAATATGGGAAACGATAAGTGAAAAGACACCTCTTAGGGACAACCAGCCAAACCCTCAAAACAAGAACCGGAACCAAAACTTTAGAAGAGACCAACCTCAAAATAAACCAAGGGAAAATGACCAACAAATTAGGCCACCCTTCAATGAAAACTATGTTGATGAGGAAGAGAGGGATACAAAACCCATTGATGAAAGTCATTTAAACCTAATAGGTTCTAATAACGAGGGTGAGGTTTACCTCACAGAAGAAGAACAAGCTTTCTTCTCCCCGAATTAAAATGAAACCAACTATGAGGACCCCGAAGATATTGCTATAGGATTTTAGAACGCCATAATAGAAGCTCACAGGTAGTATGATCTTAGAAGTAGGAAAAACCAAAACAACTCCAAGAAATGTAGCTTAGACATTGCTCTTACTAAAACCTCTGATACCATCCTTAAAAGAGCAGTGGATAGCAACAAAATCATGGTCAAGAAAACTAATCAAAACAAAGATAAATCTATTCATACAAGCCTTGGCCCAGATTGTCCTAATACCTCTACCAAGATTCCCGAGATGGCTGTGTTGAACAAAATCTCGAACCAAAGTCAGCAAATTAAGAACATAGAGAAAGTCATGGCTGAAAAAACTGAAGCAAACCTATCTAAACTACAAGCACCCTTCAGTTTTGAAGGGGGAATCGCCAAAATAAAGATCACCGTGCCTCTCACTGAACTTCTCGCCCCAAGCTCTTAAAAATCCCAAGTGCTAAAGGTCCTGAACATAGGAAATGATGCAAACACCCTACATCTAGCTGATGACACCCCTAAAGTGTTGTTTGGTCCAAAAATAGAAGGGAAATTCCAAGAAGGAACCACTTTTCTCTTTTACATCAGTTTGAATATACATGATCAAATCCTACACAATGCTATGCTAGACTCCGGGGCCTCGCATAATCTCATGCCAAAGGTTGTGATGGAAATATTAGGCCTAGAAATAAAAAAACCTTATAAAGAATTATATTCATTTGATTCAAGTATAGTCAAGTGTCTAGGCTTAATCAAAAATCTTTGTTTCAGTTTGGTCTAAATACTTGCAAAACACCTGATCATGGACATAGTGATAGCAGACATCCCTCCCAAGTACAAAATTATTTTATCCAGAACTTGGGGAGCCAAGCTTCAGGGAAATATTCAACTTGATATGTCCTATGCCACTATTTCTGTGTTTAACCAAACTAGAATACTCTATCGGGAATCACACATGAAATATATGGTCAATAGCTAAGAAAGGCCAGATAACGTCCCGATGTTCTCCTTGCATTCTGATCTGAATTCCTTCATTTTACACACTGACGAAGACATTGAGGAACTGTTAGGAGGATTTGAAACAAATTTAGACACACCACATCAGCAACCCCAGGTTCTCTATGATGAGATGGACACTCAAAATTATCATGACCATGAACAGTTATGTCTTGAGGAAAGAGAGTTCATTTCTCTTGAAATAGAAATAGAGCAGGAAGCACAAAACATTATATACCATAAAGAAAATTGCTCAAACCATAGACAAACATCAGCAATAACATCAAGAGAATTTTTCATAACAGAGGCACTAGAAGACTTGCATATTACAAACCTTTTTGGAAATCAGGGGCAGGTAAGCTTAATGTTCTTACCATACCTTAAGGATTTATCATCTCATAACTCTACCCCCTAAAATGAAACCTCGACTGTAGCCAAAATAGCTAAAAATCCAGAAAAATGTCTGATAAACTTCTTGTGAAAGGATATGATGACTGTAGTCCAAATATACCTGAGTTGTTTGAACTAGCTAACATTCTATCACTCCACCAAAGACTTAGAACTGCTAGAATTTTCAAGATCGTTCAAAATACTACTACATGTAGGGAAAACAGTGAGAAGCACTATGACACTGCCATCACTCCAAGAAACAGCTTCGACAAAAGAAAATACAAAAATCTTGACCAAACAATAATAATCAAAGACAAGACAGCTGGACATAGGATCTGTGTTGATTTTAGAAACACAAACACACACCCTTGGGACATAAATTATATCCTTCCTACCCAAGACCATGTTATAAAAATAATAGGTGCTTCTAATCATGTGTCTTTACAAAATGATGTTTCAGGGTATCTCCAAATAATTCCTTTGCAAAGTGAATAGCTCAAAGAATTTTTCAAGTATGCCGGAAGTAGTTCCATCTTCAAACCCAGAATTGCAAAACCACCAGACACCAAATACATGCTCCTAAAAGCCATGTTTCTAGTTCTAAATTTCTGCATTCTGATGTACCTTGATGATGTCATCATATACTTAAAAAATGACAAAGAATATCTACATTATTTGAAAAATATGTACAGCAAAAGGAGAAGTGGAGATTAAAGGTATAAAGAAGTACAACGGGAAGATATGGGGTTGTTTAGAGATTCATGCATGAATCCTTATGGTACGCTTGAAAGAGAAAATTTTCCAAATTTTTCTTTTCAAGAGCTGAGTGGACCAAGAGTGATAGGAGATCCTTATGAAGATAAGATGCTCAAGTTTCACCATTTTCAGGATTTCTAGTTCCAGATTTTTCAATCATTGTATATATCATTGTTTGAAGAAATAAAACAAAAAATAGAAAACTCAAAAACAATAGAAAAGTAGAAAAGAGGGTAGTTTGAAAAACAGAAAGAAAGCCTCATGTTCAAAAAATAGTCATTCTGAAAGCGCGCAAGTCTAAATGCAGCTACTAGTGCTCAAAATATCTTGTTCAGTTATCTAGCCTAATCATAACTGAACATGTTTTAAATTTATTTTCTGATAAGTTAGTGAGAGAAGAGATAGTCAATATTGTGTAAGGTTAACTTGTCAAAGAAAATAGATTAGGAAAAGATACTGGTTCCACATGCTCAAAACATAACAAAAAAGGAAAATAGAGATGAAAAACAAACTGTGTATCCTAGCCCTGATTTTTCTAAATTTCATTTTTATGCAAAATAATATTTGTGTGTAGCTTGTCTTTCATGCCACAAGTACATGACAAATAAGATTGTCTAATCCTGATTTGGTCATTTTTCAATTTCATGTTTTAGTTTAGAGAATAAAATCCTGTCAAATAGCTTAACCTTGACAATCGATCTAGCATAGGTAGAGAATCAAAGGAGTTCATCAGTTTAATCTGAACTCCCGACAGATATAAGTGTAGAATTAGATAGTGTCATTTTTCAAAAATATTATTCCAAAGGGCTACTAGTCCAAATGCAACCGAAAGAAGAAAAATGTTAGGAAAAGTAGCGGGGTAGGTAGAAATGAATTTGATGCTAATCATGCTGTCAATTTTCAGAAGTAGCATCAAGGAAGAAAGAAATCTGTGCCAATGGCTAAAGGCACTAGTCTTCAAAGGCCAGAGATGTGAAATTATGGACACCTCCTGAAAAGGAGCTGCCCTCCCCAAATGGAGCCACTGTTAGTCATTAGTATTTTTCACCTGTTGATGATGACTAGTTTCTTAAGCCAAGTTTTCTAGAAGCTGATCTCCAATTGGTCAAATCTGTCATCTAGAAAACACCCCTAAACAATTTTTGTCCTCCTACATTTTCCAGTCAGCCTATGGTGAGAAAAACCTAGTTTTCAAGTCCTATCTAGTTTCAGTCATATAATCCTGTCCATGAGCTGTCATGGATAAAGGTTATCTGCTGTCATTTACCCTCATTCCCAAGTCATTCGTTATCCAACTATTGATAAAAATTTTGCAACCGTATATCTGGTCATATGTCATTTAGAGATCTAATCCTACCCAAAGAAAATACTCAAAATCTGTCAAAATCTCCCCTTTAGGGAATCCCTTCATTGATAAAAACATCCTGAGCCAGAATACTTTGTTCAATACCAGCCAGTCCTGAATTAGCGCTCAATCTGCAAAAAAAAATTCTTGATACACCCATAGGTCATGCCACTAAGAGGTCTTGTTGTCTCAGTTCAGAAGAAATTCTACAAAGATCTAATACAGAAAGAGATGGGCATGTGCATAGTCTAAAAGAATATGCTTCATATTGAGAAAAATCTCCATAAGACACCAAAGGAGCTCTCCAAGGTTCAAAGTCATATTTTTGCATCTCTGCAGGGTGCAAATTGAATGACAAACAATATCCATACAAGAGCAAAGAGACAAGTCCAAATAAGTCTCTCATGTTGAAGAAATTTGCCATCATTAAGCAGCTGAAGCGCTGCAATGAAAAGAAAGCAGGAGTACATGTTTCAAAAGACAAATTGATATAATGTTGATCTACAGTGTTTCAGTTTCTTTTTCAGAAACATAGATGTACAAGTATTCCAGAAGACATTATCAAATTGAACATAAGAAGACAACTGCTTCTCATGTTGTCTTGAGCCTGGGATAAGAATACTAGTCAAAGAGAAAATTCAATAAACCTTTGCAAACATAGTGAAGAAAGGTTAGTAAGTAATGACTAACAAGCAAATAATCTACAAATACAAGTCATGTGGCTCCTAGTTTAAAAGTTCACAAGAATATTCTGACAACAGGATACATATCTCAGAACATGCTTCTTATAGCGTATTGTCAAATTTTCACTTTATTACTTATTTTGATATATCAAACAGAGATATGTATTACAAAGAAAGATGACACAGTTTGAGAAATGGATGAAATGTCATGACTGTGTTAATCTTCTCCAAGCAAGAGCAGATGGTTGGGTCACATGTTGAAAACCTCCTCAAGTATAAAGAGTAGATGGTTTGGAAATATTATGTTAACCTCCTTCATTTAAAAGCAGATGGTTAGGAACATGATAAGGGCCTCCTTCATTTAAAATCAGAGGGTTAGGAGTAGAGATATAGCCTCATTCAAAGAGCAGGAAACTAACAAGGGTTTTACATGACTAAAAAAAATTGTTTACACCACTTCCTCCAAAAGAGTGAAACAACTGATGTATGGCAAAGATATAAAAGTATGTTTGAAAGGGTTTTTATTGGTAATAACAGTTGAGAAATCATGGTTAATACAAATGAAAATTCATCATGTTGAAAACCTCTTCCACATAGAAACCATACAGTGGCATAAGGGTGCTGAAAGTCTCTATTCCAATTGGAAAGTCAGAGTTGAAAATCAGTGGGAAGCAATTGAAGGTTTATAAGTTGAAGTCTGATTTTAAAACATAAGCAAAGCAATGATATCATGGTGTTAAAGAAGCCTTGTTTTTATTCTGTCTATAAAAGTCTTCTTCAAAGGGTAATCTGAGGCTAGAGTGTCCAAAACTTTGAGCAATCTCATCGAAATGACAAGGAGGTAGAACAACCTTGTTTCTTAAAATGACCTCTGCAACTGAATACAAAAGGACAGTATGGATAAGAAAGGTTATAACACAATGATCTAAGTTCAAGACAACCTTCAAGGAAATAAAACATACCACAGTCATAGACAATACCTTTTCAATATACATAAGAACAAACTCTGTTGTTTTTATAAAGGTTTTTTAAAGGCAACCTCCTTGATCAATGGATGTAGGTCAAGTATTGGTGAGTGCAAAGAATTTGCTTCTTATTTTAAATCCGAGGATTAATGCAAGTCTCTGGTTTAAAGTGGTCACCTTCGAAAGCATAAGAAGGGCATTTTTTGGTCTTGGACAAATTCATTATGTTTGCCAAGGCTGACTCCCTCCAAAGTGATAAATGAAAGTGCAAATGGGCGTTTATCCACAGTCAAAAGAAAATGTTAATATAAGGTGCCTAACAGTGATTTATGTTTTTATATAACAAAAAAACCTTTTCAAAAAGCATCAAAACCCTTCCAAATTAGCTGCAAAGGTATTTAATCTTTTTCGAATTTTAGAGGGAAGAGACTGTTTAAAGGGGCCCATTAGCATTTTCAAAACCCAAAATGAACTTTCCTTAGCCTGTTCACTGAAGAAGGAAGTGTTTTTCGGGAATTTTTCAAGGTTTTCAGAGCTTGAACTCTGCGCGATGTGCCTATAGCTTTGCGTGGCGCGCCTGTGAGCACCTGAACAAAGGAATTACATTGAGGTGCGGCACGCCTGTAGCTACACGCGGCGTGCTTGTGCTTGCTGTCACAAGGTGCTCGAGACCGACTCGACACCTCCTTTGCGCGGCGCTCTCTGCTGCAAACGGCCTGTTCATCCATTAGTTTTCCAAAAACTCTTTTGAACGTTGCTCCAACGATCAACAAGGTCCATAAAATTATTTTCAAGGTATTTCTTCACTTTTTGGTAAATTTTGAAGTTAAAGGGTTTCCTTGATGTGGTTTTCAAAGGTATAGAAACAATGAAAAAAGAGAAGACTAATGTGCAATTTTGAAAAGTGTTCTTTGTGCTATGAAATAACTAATCACACCCACAGTTGCTAGAAGAAAAACATAGTGTGTTTGGGTGTCTTGAAATTAGTATTGGGAAGTGTCTTAACAGTGGTTTTAAAGGCACTTTATCATCTAAAATCACAGAGATAAACAGTGATTAGGAGATTGGGCCTTTGGTCAAAATAAAAGAAGTCTTTTTGTTGTGGGTATCAAGGATTAACACAGTGATAGGGGAAGGTGTTTTATCAGTTTTAAAAGAGCCTTAATTACCTTTAAAAAAACAATGATAACAAAGGAGTAGTGTTTGAAGGGAAGGGTGTTTGTGCCAAAACAAAGGGAGATTTCTCTCCAAACAAAAAACCACAAACATATCCTATTTAAACCTTTTCTCAAACACAGTGATTAAAGTGATTTTGGTTCTCATTTGACAAAAACTTGTTTGCTAGCATCAAAGAAACACAGTGACTTGCAAGGAGGAAAATGTGTGGTGTTGGGAAAATATTTCAGAGACCATTTGAATCAGCTAGTCTTGGTGAGCCAGTAAAGAGTATCCAAGGAAAAATGCCTCTTAGGCAAGATAGCAGAAGTGGTCCTCACAAAAGATATGAACCTTTTTCAACTGAGGAAGTGAATGCCCATCCTTCAGTGTTTTTTAACTTTCATGAAGTAGGATGTTTGGAGTTTTGTCAAGGGGTTCAGTAGGTGAAAAGTTATCTTCCCTTGACACATCTATTTTCTTTAAAGCTGCAAGGGAAACATGTTCATCTAGCAGGCTTAGACTTCAAGCTTTCTACTAGATCCATTTCCAGAGCTACCAAAATTTCATATGTCGGAGAAAAATGGTTTAAGCAGAGCTACCTAGACTCAGATCAATACAAACCCTTCTTGAGACCAGAGCATCGGGATGCATGCCCATCTATCTTTAATTTCTCCTATTTGTTGACCAACTATGCTCCCCTCATGAAGATAATCATGAAATATTTCACATGCGAGGGAAGGTTTTCCCGAGTTTATGCTTATCATATCAGGCTACTCATGCACTTCACAAGAATCCAATTGCTAAACCTACCCTTTTTTCTCCATAGAAGTATTGAAAAGATGGCTTCTACTGTTCAAAAGAGACCTTCCTCTCAGCAACCAGCTTGTCTTTTCCATCATTCCCTTATCAATATTGTCATTCTCCATCAACTTGAGAAGAAGGGAATTTCTTGGGACACTTTCATTTCACATCTCGATTTCACCACTGCTTCTTCATCGCATGCATCTCCTTCACCTTCCACTCATCATCTTTCTCCTTCTTCTAGTAAACTCACTTCTAAGAAACAAAAATCTCCTATGATTGATCAAGAAGAAGAACATAGTGAGGAATAAAAACATAGTGATAAAGAGCAAAACAGTGAAGAGGATCAAAGTCAAAGGAAGCAAAGTGAAGAAAAGCACAATGATGAAAAGAAGAACAATGATGAAGAAGAGCACCATGAAGAAGAGCACCATGAAGAAGAGAAAAACAATGAAGAGGGAAATGATGAAGAAATGGAACAGTTTGATGAGGAACACAACAGTCACAAAGAGGAAGATATTGGTAGCCCTCACAACAACAAACATGATGAGGATGAAGCACAAAACATTGAGGATACAGAGCCTAAAAGTCCTGAAGAAAGCAGGGACAAAAGTGAAAAAGGCAGCCCTCAAGGAGACATGAAGGTGACAGTCAAGGCATTCATGAGGAGGGTCAAAACAGTGGCAAGGATTATGAGGGGAGTAGCAAGGGCAAAGGCCAAATAGAGCATGTGTTATTTGCCTCTTCTAGGCAAGGGGCCATGCTTTCTTCTCCAAAGGTAACAAAGCCCCGAAAATCAAGAAAGAAAGTGACTCAAATTGTAACTCCAAATGTTACTAGAGAACTCCAAAGCAAAGAGAAGTTTCCTAAATAATCCATTGTTGAATTAACAAAGAGGAGGAGGACCAAGAAATCCACCCAAAGCAAGATGAAAGAGAAGGAGGAAAATAGCCATGAGAAAGAGAGAGACTTTGACATAATTTAGATAAACATCGATGACAGTGAAAATGAGGCCATAATATTAAAGTCTCTCTTGGTAAATAGAGAAGAACAAATTCATGATCTAAGAGCGGATCTAGAGAGGTCTAAAAACCTCATTCATTTTCTGCAAACACAAAACAAGCAAATGAGTGTCCACATGGCAGTTTATGAGACACGGGCTATCAAGTATCAAAAAGAAACCTCCAAAGCGCAAATTAAGTTAGAAGAACTCATGGACGAATTCAATGATAGTGAAGAAGAAGATAAGCAAAGGAGGAAGAGGCCAAGGACCATGGGACTCAAAAGAGCTTTGGAGAAGCAAAAAGAGGAAGAGGATTCCCTTTTCCAGTCTTTTCCTCTTACTACTTTATTCACTCAAGAAATAGAAAACAATAAAGAGGCATGGCTTGAAAGGGTGAATGAATGCTTGGAGAAGAAGTTGGAAAAGACCAATAGAGACTTGAACCTTTAAAGGAAAATGACCGGGCACTATAAGAAGCTAAATCAATTCGCCCGAAGGAAATTGAAGGCTACACAAGAAAAGCTCAAGGAGGCTCAAAAGAGGCGTCCGACACAAAAAGTGAAGAAAGACACATCAAGGCTTGAAATTTTGGCTTCCGCTTCTCAGCATGTTTTGAAAACCCATGAGGGTCATGCTCGCCAAAATTGGGCATAATTCGACAAGTTTTGGTTTTTTGACATTTTTGGGCTTTTTACAAAAAATCATGGGCATCGCCATTTTTGTTTGAAGCATCCTCAAAGGATGAAAATGGTATCATTGGATACCATAATTTTAGGGGCATCTACTCAGCAAATTTCAGATCAATTGAAAATGTTTTTGTCCCCCAAAGTGGCGAAAAACAGTCACTTTTTCAAACACTCTGCTCCGCATATCAGCAAAGGCTATTTTCTGGGTTTTTTCACACAGGTCAGATTTTCACAATATTTTCAGTAATAAATTTGGGGAAAACAAAGAATTTTAAAAAACTAGACATCCAGGGCTTTCCAACGAGCCATCACGGACTTCATTTCGACGTCCAGAAGGCCTCCAAAAGTTACCCACAAGACATAGAATTTTCTGCTGCTATATTTCTGAAGTATTTTTGTAAAAATGCAGTTTTCTGAAGTGGCTTTTCCAAGTGTGCGTTTAGCCTTTTTTGGCCATTGTCAGTTGGGAAAAGTCAATTCAATTTATTTTTTTTATCATTTTTAAGATATTTTTATAGATATTTTGTGCCTTGTGCTTTGCAAAGCCTCAAGGACAAAATCATATATTTTTGGTGGGCCAATGAGCTTGCTAGTTGCACTAGGAGGTTCTCCTTCATCTTGGTCTATATATTCCAAGAGACTTCATTATAAAAAAGGCTGAACTTGATGATATAGAGCAATATATGGTTATACAAGCTTGGAAGAAATACTTGTCTCATGCATTGGATAGTTTCTTGAATGTTTTTGGATGATGAAAGAGGATTGCTGTTGGATTCCTTGACTTGGTAAAATGGTATAGTGTCCCTCTCTATTATGTTTCTTAGTTTTCATACATATTTTACGTGCTTGCTTGCTGTAAGACAATAGATAATAGATTTGAGACATGCCCTTGAAGGCACCTCAGATTTCCTGTTTCATTACAGCTTCTATGTTTTCTTCCTTTTTAGTCATATCAAAGAATTCTTAATTTCTCTTTGATCACTGAAGAAATTGTTTTCTTGTTTCATTTATGGTTTTATGCATGTTAAGTATGATTCACAGTACGCCCTGCTTGCTCGTAGATAGTCATAGCTCCACCTCTGAAACCTTTCTTTGAATGTTTGATTGTCCTAGTTGAACCAAACATTAGGGGAATTTTGAGGTCTAAAATGGGCCTCCCAAGGAAATTATAAAATAATAGTGGAAAGAATCAAATAAGATTTGATGACATCATCAAATTTTAGAGGGAAAAATGAAAAAACTACTTTTTCAACTCATATTTTCAACTTATCTCCCAAATTGTTTACTCAAATTTCGAGCAGGAGTACTCGTTGGATGCGAAATTTAATTCTTCATCCAAGGAGTACCCATGTTGCATACTTTCGATGGGTCCTACTACACGAAAAATGTGAAATACATGAAAAACATGATTGTAATCACGTTTTTTATGTATTTCTCATTTTTCGTGTAGTAGGTGTTTGTGCTCAACCTAGTGTTCCTAAATTGAGTTCATTAATTGTCAACTAGGGCTAGTAAACTGCTGAAGTGTGGTGCACTATATGTGCCTAGGTATTTTTTTCTCACTACGTTGTGTTTAGTGTTTTATGATGTTTTTGGTTTTATGGTTTTATGTTGAAAAATGAAAGAACTAAGTGCTGGTGAAAAGAAGCTATTGGTTGTGTTAAAATAGAACAAAGCCTAAACTATGGATGGCAAACAACAAGTGCAAAGTTTGATAATGACTTCAGTGCAAGAAAATAAATCACAACATGAACTTAAACTTATCCAATTCATTCATTAAAGATGTGTTGGAAGAGCTTGAGAAATGGACAAGTTAAGTATAAATGAAGTTCTCCTAATTAAAAAATCAAACAATCAACTTACAATGTTACAACATCTCATCCATGATTAAAGGTTTATTGGAATATATTTGGAAAAGAACATTTTGTAGCACAATAAGATTTCTACTCTAAACTAGCTTCTAATTCTGTTCTGCAACTCAATTTAACACCACTAGGCCTCACTCAAAAGTTATAGATTTCCTTTTTAGAATAGTCTTTGAGAAAAGGCTTGTTTGTGAAATGGTAAAAAAGTTGCAAAATACTCCAGGCCTTAGACTGATACTAGCTTCTGTCCAGATGATTATGTATTAATATGAGTTTGGAACAAAAGAAGTTTTGTAAATAATGAAGACCGTGGTATTTAAATTTAACAACTGATAAAATTTAAAATGCAATGGATAGCAACTAAATTGGAATGTTAATACAGTGAGCTAAGACTAAAATAGAGTGTTACTAGTCTACTTAGAGTACAGTGAACAGTGTTAAACTAAAATGCCATTATCAAACTGAAATGTAGTAACAGAGCTGAACTAAATGCATTCTACCTCCGGAGTGCTGTAACTAAATTAACATGCAGCTAACCTAAGGAATTCTACAGCCCATCTCGTTCAATATGAATGATATTTTGGAAGAGTTTTTGAAACAAGTATGGCTGTATTATTCAATGCAATTGAACATAAACATAAAACTGAAAGCAAATACAACTAGAATCTAAGACACCACAGCTGTTTCTTATTCGTTGTTAATGATGTTTTGGAAGAGTTTGTAAGAGTAAAACCGGCTGTGACACTTAGTGTAAACAAGCAACTAAAACCTACAATACCATAGCTATGCCTTATTCATCGTGATGATATTTTCGAAGAGATTATTAGAGTAATTCTAACTGTGATAATTAACGAAAGGAAATGCAACTAAAACTTACAATACCACAACTATGCCTTATTCATCGTAATGATATTTTGGAAGAGTTTATTAGAGTAAGTCTAACTGTGATAATTAATGTAAACAAGTATGAACATAAACTTCAAAAACTTGCCTAAGCTAGAAATGAAAACGAGACTAAAATACTTATCTAAACTGTATAAACAAGGCTGCTCAGGAGGCAGGGGCCCTCTACCACCAGAGTAGCACAAAATCTACTTCAAGATTGATTCAACGCTTTCAAGGAAATGATGCTTCTTTCATTAAAGAGAAATTATTTCAAAACAGAGTGTTTTCGGACTTCTGAAATCTAGCAATCAACCATAAAATCTAACCTTGTCCCTCGGTTTCCCGAGCATATTTATAACAAAATTACATAACCGTATCTGAGATAACATAGGAATAATTGTCTTTCCTAATTAGAATCAAACTAGAACTCTGAAGGTGGTCTCGTAATATGATTAAGGACATCTGGACTGTCCTTATCCTGTTAGGAGTCTACCTCCTAATTTGAGTTCCCACATGCATAACCGCCTACAGGATTCCGTTCAAACTTCGTGGAAAGCAACAAATGATAAGGAGATGATGTGGAATACGACCATATGTGCTTTTCTCTGAGATGACACCTGGAACCTGTGTAGACATGAAGCCGGCTGCAGAATTGGCAACTAGCTACAGAATGTTTGCATTCTGTAGCTAGATTTAGTTCAAAAAGTACTACAATGACAAAATCATAAAAACATAGAAATTTAGTTATGATATTCATTCTCAAAGAAATTTTAACTAATTCTATTGATTATTTGAGCCTGAGATTAACAATGGACAAAAAAAATGGAGTGGAATGTGGTGGAAGAAAGAACATTCTTGGAGCTCAACATACCCCCACTGCTAGATTATTGCATGTCCTCATGCAACTATTCCATGAACTCTGAGACCTCTGCAAGAACATCCAACCCTCTTCTTCTGCTTTTCCTAGTAGTAAAGGTCTTCTGGGCTTCCTGATGACTAACTTGAACCTTAAATTGGTAAGTGCCCTGATTAACTTTTTGTTTCTCTTTTTCAATTTTTCATTGGCCTTTTCCACTTTGTCCACTTGTAGAGACATGGTTGAATTCATATTGGTTTTTTGTTTAACTTGCTCCTTCAAAATATCATTTTCAGTCCTGATATGCCTATTAAGTACTTCTAGCTCATACTTATATCTTCTTAGCACATCTATTTCGGACTCTGGTGGACTAGGGGTTCTGTCTCTACTTTCTGAAGCTCTTCTCTCCAATGACTCAACATAGTTGTAAATTTCTTGCTGTGCAAGGTCTATTTCAGGAGTTTCTTCATCAAAATCCTGCTCAATAGGTATTTCTTCGTCTTCTATGTTTATGACTCCAGTTTGTTTAACTTTTGTTTTCTTTAGTATCCCCCTAAGTCTGTGTCTCCTTCTCGGTTGAGATGGCCCTTCTCCTTTTTCTCTGGCAAATTTTCTTATGATCCTCTCTTTCTTAAGCTGCTTCTTAATTTGAACTAATTTTTCAGAAATCATTTCTTCACTGCTTTCTTGTATTGTTTTACCAGTTTCAGTTTTGGAGGATTTCCATTTTCTGCTTCTTTTTGTAGGTTTGTCTTCAGGTGGAGCTTCCTTTGGTTCCTCAAAGTGATTTCTCACCAAGAAGTCATCCCAAGTATCTCCCATTTTTTCTAAATGATGTTCAATTAAAATCTTGACTAAACCATGGTGGTATAAGGTTGTTTTCAGAAATTGAATTCTCTTTTGAACACTTGAAGCCATTTTCTTTAAACTATGAAGCAAGAAAAAGGGCAAGTTGAGTTCTTCTTCTAGAAAATGCATTATCAACCTAATATGGTAAACATAGAAAGTACCATATCTACCTTCACAAGTGATGATTTTTTTGCAGGATAAGCAACATGTTCCTCCATTTGTTCTTTAATGCAGAGCTCGGGATACCCTTTTTAAAAACGGTGACATCCATACTTGGTGACTTGAGTATCTGCTTCCATGCTTCATTATGAAATTCTCTATTCTTAAACCACCTTTCTCCTTGTCTAGGAAATCCTGTTGCTTCTGCAATAAAAGCCTCTGTGACAGTGAATTTAATATCTCCAACTTCAACCTCGGCTCCATTAAAGGATCTTGCAAAAGTTTTAGTAACCTCTTTGTGGAAGCCACTAAATTTTTCAAGGAATTGCAACCATCCTGCTTGTTGTAAGATTTCTCTGATTTGGGGATAGCCTTCCAAGTACTTAGTGCCAACTGGTTCAGTTCTCACTATGAGGCCCATAACTCTTCTTCAATCCTCAATTCACTGGTCTTCTGCTCACGGTGAGAATGGCCGTTAACAAGTTGTTTTTGCTCCACAAATGTTTCCTCTTTTCACAGTGACAATGGTTGTTATAGAGATGCCTCTGTTTCACAGACCGAAATGGTTAAAGGTTGGCTACGGGAAAGAGTGATATGGAGTGGTTACAGAATGAATATAATGAGGTGAGGATGATGTATATGAGTTGAAAGATATCACAGAGGAAAAGACCGCGGAGATATTTTGTAACGAATTCAAAATCATCATTAAATGCTTAGTGACGTGACTAATCCAATCACTTCAACACTTTAACCGTTTAGATGTTTAAATGATGATCGGATATGGGTTTTGAAATGGCGGAATAGAAGGAGTTTTATCCAAAGTTTTTGCAGGAGGTTTGTTAGGCATGATCAACAAAATTAATTAAAACAATTTTTTGAATAATATATAACTGAACCATGCTAAAATTTTTCATGATATGTCACCATAATAATTTCATACCTTTGCCTTTGCTTTGATTTTCTTGTGATCTTCATATGCTTTGTTCTCCCCTGAAAATCATTACTTTTTGAGTCTTCATAACTCCCTTGAATTTTCTTGTTCTTGGATATGCAGGATCATTTTGTTGCAGATCAAATGATTGATAGATAGTGCTTTCAGGCTCTCTGGCTGCAGAATGTTTGTCTGGCTGCAGAATGTCCGACTGGCTGCAGAATGTTTGATTGATTGCAGAATGTACCTGTAGAGAACTTTGAATATGGTTTGAAGCTGGAATGATGAAAGGTTGTATGAAATGAATAATGAAATGTGGTAGGATGGAGTATGAATGAAATGAATAATGGAGTGGAATGGATCACAACTTATGAAATGGAGTGAAGTATGAGAAGTGGGTTGCAATTCATGATATGTATTATTTAATTGCAGAAAAACATCAAACTTTAAAAATCTAGAATTGAAATGAGGTGGATGAAGCATGGAATGAAATGAATGAAATATGGAATGAAGTGAAGTATGAATGAATGAAGTGAAATGGAGTATGGATAAATGAATGAAATGGAATATGAATGGATGAAATGAGATGGACCATAAGTGAAATGGATCTACACTTATGATTTTGTAACAGTTGCTTGCAGAAAAAAAAAAATGGAAAAGTTAAAGTGTCAGAAAAATGTTGATTTTCACTCTATCTTTTCTGTATAAACATGCCAATCAGTGATTGGTTTTCATGTTTATACTTTTTTTTTTTTTTTAATCTTTTTTTATTTATTTATTTTTCTCAATATATCTAACTTCAGAAAATTCAATTAAGTTGATGAAGAAGAAAGATTCTTCTTCATTAACTTCACATCATTGTTTTCCTGGAACTTCTTGACAAATTCTTCTCTTGAGAGTGGTTTATGATACAGCTTCAATCTATGACCATTCACAAGAAAATTAACCTCTTCTTCATCTATTGTCCTGATTTTTATTGCTCCATTGTCAAAAATTCTCACAATTTCATAAGGCCCAAGCCAATGTGTTTGAAATTTACCTTGGAAATCCTTGAAATTTGAATCAAACAAGAGAGCCCAGTCACCTTCTTTGAACTTCTTTTCCTTGATGTACTTTTCATGCCATCTAGCCCTCTGCTGTTGGACTATACTGGTTTTCTGAACTGCATCTTGTTTGATCTCATCCAATTCATTAATCTGCTCCAATCTATGCTTTTGTGCCTCTGATAGATCAAGTCCTAGCTGAACTGCCATTTTGAAAGTTTGAATCTGGAACTCTATGGGAAACAAAACTTGCTTTCCATAAAAAAGTTCATAAGGAGTATGACCTGTTGTGTTTCTCCATGTAGTTCTGTAGGCCCACAAGGCTTCAGGAAGCCTATCTACCCAATCTCTTCTATGTAAATGAATAGTCTTTGTTAGGATCCCTTCAATGACCTTATTAGTAGATTCCACTTGACCATTTGCTTGTGGATGATAGGGAGTAGATTTTCTGTGTCTGATTTTGTACCTCTCCATCATTTGTTCCACTAGCCTTGATGTGAATTGAGCTCCTTGATCTGTAACAATTTCCTTTGGGACACCAAAACGAGTAAAAATATCCTCAAAAAGAAAATTAACTACAGATGCTTCAGTAGCAAAAAGTAATGGCTTGGCCTCTACCCATTTGGTAACATAATCAATGAAAACTAATATATATCTCTTTTGTCTTGATGGAGGACTAATAGGTCCTACAAAATCCAAAGCCCATTTTTCAAAAGGTTCAATATGTACCTGAGGCTGCAATGGCATCTCACCTGAAGGAGAAGGTTTCCCTACCCTTTGGCAACTGTCACACCTTTTGACATACTCTTTAGCATCTTTGAAAAGAGATGGCCAATAATATCCTAAATGAAGGACCTTATAAGCTGTCCTCTTATCAGCAAAGTGTCCGCCACAAGGTTCATCATGACATGCTTTGAGAATCTCATGCATCTCATCTTCCCGAACACATCTCCTAATGATAAAATCTGGACCTGTCTTGTACAACTCATTAGCAACCCATGAATATTTTGCACTGTCATAAATGATTTTTCTTTTGTCTCTTGCATTCATTATTGAAGGAAATTTCCCTGAAACTAAATAATTAGCAATGTCAGCAAACCAAGGAGTTTGAGTAGAAATTGCAAAAAGATATCCATCAGGAAATTGATCTTCAACTGGGGTATTGTCTTGGATGTTTTGGAGTCTAGATAGGAAATCAGCTATTGTGTTTTGTTTTCCAGGCCTATCTAGAATGGTAATGTTGAATTCTTGTAAAAGAAATAACCATCTTATGACTCTGCCATTAGTAATTGATTTATTCATTAGATATCTAATTGCAGAATGATCTGTGTGAACAAAAGTTTCATAGCCTGTTATATAGTGTCTGAATTTGTTTATGGCATGAACAACAGCTAAAAACTCTTTTTCAGTTACAGTATAGTTTAACTCTGGAGGAGTCAAATTTTTACTGGTATAGTAGATGGCATAAGGAATCAGGTCTTTTTGTCCCAATACTGCTCCTAGAGCTGTATCTGAGGCATCTGTTGAAATATGAAAAGGTAACTTCCAGTTAGGTCCCCTTAAAATAGGTGCTTCAGAAATTTTTGTTTTCAGGGTCTCAAAGGCTAATTGGCAATCAGAATTCCAATTGAATTCATAGTCTTTGGTAAGTAATTTGAAGAGTGGAGATGCTATCTTAGTGAAGTTTTCTATAAATCTTCGATAATACCCTGTAAATCCAAGAAAACTCCTAACATATTTTTGACAACTTGGAATAGATAAGTTAGAGATGACTTCAAATTTTAACTTATCAACTCTAATCCCATCCCCTGAAGTGTGATGTCCTAAAACAATTCCTTCAGTAAACATCATAAAACACTTCTCATGACTAAGTGAAAAATTTGCTTCTTTACATATTTTTAAGACTTTTTCCAAGTTTACTAAGGCTTCTTCAAATGTGTTTCCATAAACTGTGAAATCATCCATATATACCTCTACACAATCATGTATTAGATCTGAAAAAATTCCTAATACTGCCCTTTGAAATGTTGCAGGTGCATTGCATAATCCAAATGGCAATACTTGGTAAGCATAGGTACCCCAAGGACATGTAAATGTGGTTTTGTCTTGATCCTCAAGTGCTACTTGAATTTGATTGTAACCACTAAACCCATCTAGAAATGAGAAGTACTTTTTGCCAGCTAATGTATCTAACACTTGATCTATGAAAGGTAAAGGAAAATGGTCTTTAAGAGTAGCTTTGTTTAATTCTCGGTAGTCAATACATACCCTCCATTTACCATTTTTCTTTGGAATAATTACCAAAGGAGAAACCCATTGACTATCTGAAATAGGATAGATAAAGTTGAAATTCAACAATTTCTACAATTTTTCTTTAACAATCTCCCTAAGATTTGGATTCATCCGTCTTTGAGGTTGTCTGATTGGTTTACAATTTTCCTCTATGTAGATGTGATGAGTGCAAGTATTGGGGTTTATTCCTTTCATATCAGTGTACTCCCATGCATATGCAGAAGAATGTCTCTGTAAGATCTTGACTAGCTCTTCTTGTTGAGATTTTTCTAGGTTCTTGTTTATGTTTAAAGTTTTTCCTGGAAATATCTCACTTGTAGAGCTGCAAAATTTATCCATAGAATGAAGAGACATCTGTCTTGATGATAAAAACTCAATGTTGGATTCTTCTTGAAATTTTTCATGTTTGCATTCCGAAGAGGATTCAAAGTTTTCTAAAGTATTCATAATTTGACTATCTTCACTAATTTCTGAAATTGTGAAGAGAGGTTGTAAGTCTTCTTCATCCTCTATCCATTGAGTATCATCTAAATCTGTAATTGTCCTTGCTAGAGGATACAAAGTGAATTTCTTAGTTGAACTACCATCAGATATGTACATATCACCGGATCTACAACTAATGAAAGCATCAGCTGTAGCTAACCAAGGTCTTCCTAATATAATTGGATGCCCTCCTAGATTATTATTAGGAGTTAGGATCATGAAATCCACAGGGTACTCCCAAGAATCTAGGGACACTGGAATGTCTTCTATTACCCCATCAGGTTTGATCACAGATCTGTCTGCTAATTGTAATAATGTGGGTGTAAAGAGAAGATTAGGAAGTTTCAGTTTATCCATGATTTGTCTACTCATGATATTGATTGCTGCTCCTAAATCAATGAGTGTGTTTTTGATCTCAATTCCATTGATGTGAATTTTAACAACTGGATTTCCTGGGTCTAGATACTTTGGAAAAGTAATCTTACCCATCATGATATCTGCTATTTTTCCTGCCAGTTGAATTTTCTTTGTCTCTCTTATTCTTTTTCTTGTTTTCTTCATACTCAACTCCTTTATTGTTTTTGCTAAAATTGGAATTTCCTTGATGGCTTGTAATAATGGAATCTTAATGCAAACATTTCTCAGCTCATCTAGGAAATCATAATTAGGCACCATAATTTGTTTTTCTACACCTCTATCAATTTGTAATCTTTTTGGAAAGGGAGGTGTAGGAGTGGATGTTGATGGCTGCTCTAATACAGGAGTTGAAATTATTGGTTTTTTTTGTTTTGATTTTTCAATGTTTGGGTCCTGAAAAGATGTGTCTTCTTCAAGACTTTTATTTTCTCGTAGAGATTCTTCCTTAGAGTTGTCTTGTTCTTGTATAATCACATAAGGTTTCCTCTTTTCAAGTATTCTTCCAGACCTAAGTTGAACATCACTAAGGTCTAGAGGAGTAATTAAATAAGTTGGAAACTGTTGGCCTTCTATCATGTATGTATTATGAGGATTTTTATTGTTGGGGTTTGGTATGGGTTGAGCAGGCAACTGATTTTATTTCTGAGGAAATGGTAATGGGAGTGGTTGATTTTGATGTTGTGGATTTTGAGGATTTTGTTGAAAATTTTGTTGAGGAGGAAAATGTGGATATGGTGGATAGGATGGTGGATACTGATAGTATTGAGAGTATCTTCCATAGGGATTTTGTGAACCTTGTGCCCAAGCTTGAGATTGATTTTGAAATTGGGGCCAAGGTTTTTGCCAAGAATTCCAATTTTTTGGGGGTTGATTATACATTTGATCATGAAATCCTTGTGTTTGAGGTCCTTGCCAAGGCCTTCTAGAGACAAAATTAAGAGATTCTATGGAATTTTCAGAAGTTTCCTCTTGAAAGACAACTTTAAGACCAGGAAGTGAAGGAAAACTCTTGGTCTCATGTTTTTCTGAACAAATTACACAAGTCTCTATAACTTTTGCATCCAAAGGACACTCTCTCAAGGCATGCTTCTTTCTACATTTGGGACAAAAGATTGCTAAGGAATCAAATTCAGCTTTTTGCTTGTTTTGTAACTTAAGAGTGTCTATTTGTTCACTAAGACTTCCTAAGATATCAGATTTGAAATCATCAAGCATATGTCCTATTTCTGCCCTACTTACTGTCCCAGAAGCAGACTTACTTGCCCTTGCAAGAGCAGGGTCTCTTGGGCCTTTTACAGTTTTGGATTCTCCTCTTGAAAGGTTAATACATAACTCATATATTTCAGGTAATGTGAGCTGAGATATATCCCCTTTTCCCATCATGTTAAGGATATCCAACCATTCATCTCTAATTGTCTTCAACAAGAGAGCTTTTAAAGTGTCTTGATCTAAGTTCTCCATTTTTGCTCTTTTGATGTTGTAATGAAATCTCTCCAACAAATCTTTCAAATTTTCATCTTCTTTTTGTAACATCTTAAACACTTCCTCCTTATGATTGATTGGCATACAATAATCCAAATACCTCTCTAGAAATGCTTGTTTCATGTCTTTTCATGTCCTAATAGAACTATTGATCAAACTCATAAACCACTTCAATGCCGTTCCTTTCAATGTTGAAGGGAATAGTTTAAGTTTTTGAGCATCTTGTAAGTAGTCATAAGTTCTACACAGGACTTCAAATTCAAATGGGAAGGTTTCAGGATCTTCAGTTTTAAGTCCATAGAAGTTTGGAAGGACAGAGGGTGAAATATTTTTCATAGTTGTATTGGTTTCTTCATTTACTATAGGAAACCAAAAAGAGCTTCCCATCTCTCTTCTACCTCTTCCTCTGCCTCCTTTACCTTCTGCACCTCTACCTCCTTCTCCTCTACCTCTACCTCTACCTCCTCCAAATAATGTGTGTTCTCCATTAAAGACTCCTCCTCCCCCTTCTTCTACCATAGTTGATTCTTCTGTGGAAGTGGAAAAGTTTGTGTCTCCAGCAGGAGTCCTTGAATATTTTTCTAAGACAGGTTCAGTGGATGAAGTGGAAAGCCTTGCTAATGGAATATCTGATCTTAAGTCTTCTAGAAGTCTAGGATCAGTAAAGGATGGAATGTGGGTCTAAGTTGGAGGTGTGCTGGCTCTTGGTCTAGGTGAAACAAGTGGTGTTCTAGGAATCAAGCTTCTGCTTCTACTTCTTATGAATCTACCCCTTGAGTCACTCTCTCTATGCATATAATTGTTTTCGGGAGTTAAGAAACAAGTCTACCTAGCTACACTTCCCCGGCAACGGCGCCAAAATGTTTGTGCTCAACCTAGTGTTCCTAAATTGAGTTCATTAATTGTCAACCAGGGCTAGTAAACTACTGAAGTGTGGTGCACTATATGTGCCTAGGTATTTGTTTCTCACTACGTTGTGTTTAGTGTTTTATGATGTTTTTGGTTTTATGGTTTTATGTTGAAAAAGGAAAGAACTAAGTGCTGGTGAAAAGAAGCTATTGGTTGTGTTAAAACCGAACAAAGCCTAAACTATGGATGGCAAACAACAAGTGCAAAGTTTGATAATGACTTCAGTGCAAGAAAATAAATCACAACATGAACTTAAAATTATCCAATTCATTCATTAAATATGTGTTGGAAGAGCTTGAGAAATGGACAAGTTAAGTATAAATGAAGTTCTCCTAATTAAACAATCAAACAATCAACTTACAAAGTTACAACATCTCATCCATGATTAAAGGTTTATTGGAATACATTTGGAAAAGAACATTTATAGCACAATAAGATTTCTACTCTAAACTAGCTTCTAATTCTGTTCTGCAACTCAATTTAACACCACTAGGCCTCACTCAAAAGTTATAGATTTCCTTTTTAGAATAGTCTTTGAGAAAAGACTTGTTTGTGAAATGGTAAAAAGGTTGCAAAATACTCCAGGCCTTAGACTGATACTAGCTTCTGTCCAGATGATTATGTATTAATATGAGTTTGGAAAAAAAAGAAGTTTTGTAAATAATGAAGACCGTGGTATTTAAATTTAACAACTGATACAATTTAAAATGCAATGGATAGCAACTAAACTGGAATGTTAATACAGTGAGCTAAGACTAAACTAGAGTGTTACTAGTCTACTTAGAGTACAGTGAACAGTGTTAAACTAAAATGCCATTATCAAACTGAAATGTAGTAACAGAGCTGAACTAAATGCATTCTACCTCCAGAGTGCTGTAACTAAATTAACATGCAGCTAACCTAAGGAATTCTACAGCCCATCTCGTTCAATATGAATGATATTTTGGAAGAGTTTGTGAAAAAAAGTATGGCTGTATTATTCAATGCAATTGAATATAAACATAAAACTGAAAGCAAATACAACTAGAATCTAAGACACCACATCTGTTTCTTATTCATTGTTAATGATGTTTTGGAAAAGTTTGTAAGAGTAAGATCGGTTGTGACACTTAGTGTAAACAAGCAACTAAAACCTACAATACCACAGTTATGCCTTATTCATCATGATGATATTTTGGAAGAGTTTATTAGAGTAAGTCTAACTGTGATAATTAATGAAAGGAAATGCAACTAAAACCTACAATACCACAGCTATGCCTTATTCATCCTAATGATATTTTGGAAGAGTTTATTAGAGCAAGTCTAGCTGTGATAATTAATGTAAACAAGTATGAACATAAACTTTAGAAACTTGCCTAAACTAGAAATGAAAACGAGACTAAAATACTTATCTAAACCATATAAACAAGGCTGCTCAGGAGGCAGGTGCCCTCTACCACCAGAGTAGCACGAAATCTACTTCAAGATTGATTCAACGCTTTCAAGGAAATGCTGCTTCTTTCATTAAAGAGAAATTACTTCAAAACAGAGTGTTTTCAGACTTCTGAAATCTAGCAATCAAATCATGTAACTAACTTTGTCCTCTTCGCTTTTCCTAAGGTTACTTATAACAAAATTACATGAAACCGTATCTTCGTATAACATAGAATAATTGTTCTTCTAATTAAAAATCAAATCAATTGGTTATGGTTCCGTAATATGAGCCACACAGATATCCTGGACTGTCCTTATCCTGTTAGGAGTCTACCTCCTAATTTGAGTTCCCACGTACATAACCACCTACAGGATTCCGTTCAAACTTCGTGGAGAGCAACAAATGATAAGGAGATGATGTGGAATACGATCATATGTGCTTTTCTCTGAGATGACACCGGAACTCCGTGTAGACATGAAGCTTATCACAGAGCCTGATATTCAGCTGCTGCACGTTCCGTATCTTGTTACAGATTTAGCCTGGCAAGTACTACAATGACAAAATCATAAAAACATAGCAATTTAGTTATGATATTCATTCTCAAAGCAATTTTAACTAATTCTATTGATCATTTGAGCCTGAGATTAACAATGGACAAAAGAAATGGAGTGGAATGTGGTGGAAGAAAGAACATTCTTGGAGCTCAACAGTAGGACCCATCGAAAGTATGCAACATGGGTACTCGTTGGATGAGGAATTAAATTTCACATCCAATGAGTACTCCCACTTGAAATTTGAGTAAAAATTTTGGGAGATAAGTTGAAATACGAGTTGAAAAAGTAGTTTTATTATTTTATTATTTTTTAATATTTTTACCCTTTTATTTAAAAAATGGTAAATCATCCCCCATGGTTGACATCATCATCTTTAATCCTATTGGTTGTTATAAAGCTTATTTTTGTTGTACATTTTTCTTAGGAGACCCATTTTAGACCTCAAAATTCCCCTAATGTATGTCTTCTATCGATCTTGCCCTTTGCCTAAAACTCTGCAATCTTAGTTCAAAGTGCGAGATAGTTCGAAATACTATGTCTAAGAGTTTCCTCTTAGTAGTTTGAGTTATTTTTTGTCTTAATTGTCTTTCTCCAAAGTCTGATAGCAATTTTCTAAAGTTAGAGAGTCATATATCTCTATGTATTGCTTGAATGTTTATTTCTATGCATTTATCAGTTTGTAGTTACATTTATCATGATTAATGGTTAGCCCTACCGTATAAATGTCAGCTGTTGAACTATTTATGTTTGAAAGCCTTTGTCCTTCACAAACTTAGTGTCCATCCCACTTCATTTTACCTTAAGATCCATTTTACCTTGATCAAATTGGCCCTTCAACATACCTTGTATCACCATCTGAGGATTTCTCGACCTTTTTGACCCCATAACCCAGTTGATCTAACAATATTTTTATCTATCTTAATCTTTGATCAGTTCCTCCCTCAAAAACCTAAAAACAAAACCAAAAACCTACTTCACAACTAGTCTAAAATAAAAAACATAAGAAGCAAAACACATAGATATCCCTTACACAAATAGAGAGAGCCCTCTCTGAATCCAGGAAGGCTAGGTCCTTGGGCTCCAAAGATTGGTTTGATGTTACCTTGTCACTTGGCTTGCCAATTAGCCAAATCATGGGACCCTAATACGTTGTCAGTCCTGGTGTACGAAGCACGAGGTGCTTGCTTCAGCCCATACAATGCTCTCTTGAGTCTGCACACATGCGACTCACTATCAAAGGTCTCAAAACCTTTTGGATGCTATATGTACACTTCTTCCTCAATAAATCCTTTGAGAAACATAGTTTTCACATCCATCTGATGTATCTACCACCCCATCTGTGCTAAGAGTGAAGGATAGATCTAATCAATGAGTACCTCGTAACCGGTGCGAAAGTCTCCTCATAGTCAATCCCCTCAACTTGTGAGAATCCCCAGGTTACAAATCTAGGCTTGCACTTCTCCACACTCCCATCTGCTGCTTGATTCACCTTATAGATCCATCTAGATTCAACCACTGATTTTTCGACTGGTCTTGGGACAACTACCCATGCACTGTTCTTGACTATGGAGTAATACTCCTAAAACCGTGGCGTCAAATCAAACTGGTTGTTGCACTGCTTCCTAAAAGGATGATGGTTATGCCACAATACACTTGCTCATAAGAGCCATGTATCTAGTAAACCTGTCTGGAGACCGTCTCTCTCTGCGCAGCGAAGTAGGTGCTCCTACATGTTCTGCCACATAAAGTCTCAATATATCAGCTTTTTTGGTGCGCTTTCTACCATGTATGGTGGATGGCTCTGCATGAGTATTTTCTTCCATTCCATAATCCTCTGCATGTGGTTGCTCCACATCTTGAGGCTCATCCTTTGGAACTAAGAGTTCCTCATCTGCATGTAAATCAAGCTCCTTCTCAAGGGACAATCACATGGATTTCTCCTCATTAAATTTTATATCTTGTCTCACAACAATCATCCTGTTGTTTGGAAAATACACTGGATAGTTGTGGGGAGTATCAGTGTACCCCACAAATATCCCAATCTCCAATGTTGGTTCTAGCTTATTTTTGGAATCTTTGGTCACATGCCAATAGACAGATGAGCCAACAATTTTAAAATATGAAACATCAGGTTTCTTACCAGAAAAATCCTCCTTTGGTGTACTCATGCCAAGTATCCGATGAGGACTATGGTTTTGCACAATTATTGATGTGTTGCATGCCTCCTCCCACAGATGCAACGATAGGCTCTCATGCAACATTGCTCGTGCTGCACCCATAATTGTTATGTTCTTTCTTTCTGCGACCCCATTCTATTGTCGGTTATGAGGCACAATCAACTCTCTCCGAATTCCTTTTTTGCTATAGAAGTTCTTGAATTCATTGGAGATGTACTCACCACCATTATAGCTCCTAAGAGCTTTCATAGGCTTCCCCATATATTTTTCTACCGGTGCTTTGAACTCACAAAATTTTGAGAATGTCTGATCTTTCTTCTACATGAAGTAGATCTAACACTTTCTAGAAAAGTCATAAACAAAGATCACATAATACCTATGATTTTTTGTCGAAGCTGTAGAGAATGGTCCACACACGTCTAAGTGAACTCTCTCAAGGAGTTTTGTTGCTCGGTTCTCCTTCTCGTGAAAAGTGGTATTTGCATACTTCTCCATGGTACATCCCTTGCATGTGTCTATCTGTGCAAGAGTACCCTTTGTAAGCCCCGTAGAAATTTTCTGCATGACCTTCAAGGCACCATGGTGTAGATGGCCCAATCTCCTGTGCCATAACTCACCCTCATCCCGGCTCACCACTTTGTCTGCTTTACCCATCAATGTTGCGCAACTATTTACATCAAGTTTGTAGAAATTATTCACACGAATCCCAATCCTCTTAGCTTGTCCTGTGGCTTTGTGTCAAAGGAAAGCTTTACCTTCACTAAAAACCACATCATAATCTCTATTCTCCAACATTGCAACTGAAACTAATTTTTTTTCAAGCCTGGTACATGCATTACAACTTTTAATAATAAGGGTTTACCTGTCTATCTCTGGAAAGTAACTGTACCAATACATGTAGCGCTATACCTTCCGTCATCACCCATTTCGATATGCATCTGGAGATCTTTCTCCTCCAAGCCACTGAAAAGTTCTTTGTCTCCCGTCATGTGGAAAGATGCACCACTATCCAAGTACCACACTGATCCCATCGCACTTGACACCATGCATGCGATGAGTGAGAAGTCCAACTCAAATTGCGAGGCCAAAGCCTCATTGGCTGCAGATCTTGAAGCCTTCTTGTTATTCTTCTTCTGTGGATAATTAGTGGCATAATGTCCATGCTCGTGATAGCGAAAACATTTCTCTGGACATGTCACGCTTGTTTCCTTCTTTTCCGGTCTCAGATTTGGAATAAGATTTATTTCCTTTCCCCTTCTTTTCCTTACTAGCCAAGGCACAATTTTCCTCATCATCTTTCCTAGATGAGGATCCATCCCTGGTGTTCCGCCTGAATTTTTCTTGCACCAAATCCGACCAAATTTGATCCCAATCTGGCAGCTTCTCCCTCCCATTGAAAAAGTTCTAATAACTATGCCAACTTTTGGGAAGGCCTAGAAGAGCTAGGCTCACCAAGTCATCATCCGCTACAGTAATTCTGACGCTCCCAAGCTCATCTCGACATCGGACAAAATTTGTTAAATATTTTGGAATAGTATTTGTTAGTATGTATCTTAATTCCAAGCGTATGAAAAAAAACCACTTTAGCTGTGCATAACAAACAACCCTAACAAAAAATATGGCTGCCAATATCCTTAGATATGTGGTTAGGTGATCAAGATAAATGCTGCAAAAATCTAGATCTATGCACCAAAAGACATTAAGCAATAGAAAAAACAAGATTTACTCCATGCATCCAATAGACAAGACAAGAATATGTTGAATGAATTTTGTATTAATGGCACCTGGGAGAAAAACACAGAAGGGTGTTACCAGTTCTCCTCAATGGGAAGGGTTCTTGTAAGTCCTCAACACTTCAAATCTAAAATTCCTCTCTTGATGGTGTAGAAAACCCAGACAAAAATGGTAGCAAAATATGACTATGATGGTGGATCAAAGTCAGACCAAAAGTATAGATCCAGAGTGATCTTTTGGCAACAAAAAGTGGTAAATGAATGAATAAACCTTTCTATTTATAACAAAATATTGAGTTAGCCTAGATATTGGTGCATAATTAAAATATTATTAACCAAATCAAGATCCAACCTTTATGGAATATTTTATTATATATGTTGGAGGGAAAATGAATTTGACTTGGGTCAAATCCATTTATTTGTAAATAATAAATAAATAAATGATTTATTTATCATTTTAAGGATGTGGTTGAGTAATAATCAAATAAATAATGATTTATTTAATTATTTATGGGTGATTTACTCATATTTAACAAAGAATATTATTTAAATAAGGTTTAAATAACTATTCTTTAGAAAATAATAAGATAAATAATGATTTATCTAATTAATTTCCTTGTTTTGGGTTAAATATAACCAGGAATATTAATTAAACTATTGTTTAACTAATTATTCCTTGAGGAAAATCAAACAAATACATTATTTAATATTTCCTCATGGGGTTTCCTGTTTAGACCATAAACAACTTAATAAAGGTGGTTTACTAAGTTATTTTCATAGTGAAAGAAATTTTACTTAGGGTAAAATTGGTCTTACATGGTGTACTTGGGTCCATCTAATAATAATAGGTTAGATGACCAAAAAATGGTGTAATATATTTCCCCCCAGCGTGCGAGCGTTAGGAGCTAATCATATGACCGAAGTACGTTGTAAGAACACAATCACTAGACACCGAATGGGAAGTCATAGAGAGAAATATAAGGTAGACTAAAGTGCTAAGAGGACTAGACCTTAAGAAGGCGAGACTTATAGGTGTGACAAGTCTATTTTATGAGTGAGTACTTGTGCTATAGGTGGTGGGGAAGGCATACCTATGCCCACCGAGACAAAGTACAAAGAATAATGCATCCAACAAACAAGGGAATGAACAAAATAGTACATGCTGGCATAAAAATGAGCCAGATAAACAACATGATAATGAATCCCACATACATACTGTGCCTGGGATAATAGCCAAGACTTGTACAATAATATCTGAGTACATGAGATACAAAATACAACCCAGATTCCCCTGTAAACAGGAAAGGGCTATGAAAATATGACTGATACATGCAATAAAAAAGGCGCTGCAAGCGGCTGAGGCCGACATCATCAAATATATGGAGCTGCATCGAAGGCTGAAAGGAAGAGGTCATCCGGGCATGTGGGGGGCTACCTGTAGGGCCACCCCCTCATGACGGCTGAGAGATCTCACACACACTCGGGAGTCACCGGTCCAATATGCTGCATCACTGAACCATCGAGTATACAGATCTCGATCATGTTGAAAGGAGTTGGAGATAAGAAACAATCATGTCAAAGGGCTATAAGGAGTCCCTTTTCCTGATCCGAGGCACCGAGAAAAAGTGGAAGCTGGAACCAAGGTACACCGCCCTCTAGTCCCGTCTTCTGGAATAAATGATCTGATGTCGACAGAAGGAGGTCCGCTATAGGTGAGGCAATAAGGGGTACTCAACTATGGCACAAGAGAAAATAGTAAAGCGATTGACAGACGAACACCAGGGGTGATGATGAAATGGAGGGGGTACTGAGTAGCGGACGAACGACTTCCCTTGTTAGAGCATAAAGGGTATGGATGACCTGGTAGTGACTGACACAATATCATGAGGGATAGGGGACATTGGTACAGGAGGTCATAATGTGCGACACGAGAGAGGGACCAAGCAATGAAGGATGGAGGACTATAGCGAGATACAAAGGGACTCGGGATAGAATCTATGAATGCGATGATGACTCAACTCGGATGCTCTAAACAAGGGTGACTCGATGGTGCTGCCACACAGTAAAGGTCCAATGGGGGACCATAAAAACATGAGTACAAGATGGTAACTCATGATGAAAATCAGCACGAGCATGGACAAGTATGGAGGCAAAGTGGTGCCCCCAGTACGAGTGTTGCAAGTAAAGAAATTCGATTTTGAAGAGGGGTGAAGTGACGCTTCTTGGATAAAATGTGTCCTGGTGAAGTATCAAATCACTAAATACATACCCATTTGGGGGCTTGGTGAGAGCTTTCCAACGGTGCAGATGGTTCATCAAACTGAGCTATGGTTTGGCCGTAGTAGGAGAAATAAAAATTATGGTTTTCTCTTTTAATAAGACATTTTCCCTCCATATTCACTCATTTTCATGTGGAGCTATGGTGAATGTAGAGAGGAGAGAAGGCCCTAAATCTTGCGGTGATTGTCGCGGACAAACTGACTGTTGGAATCGAGATCTGTCAGTTGTAGGTAAGAGGCCTAACCCTATTATTTCATTTCAGTGGATTGAAAGTTCAGTTTAGGTCCCCAGAGCTCAGGAACAGATCCCTGCTCCTCTTTACGGTTGGGTCGCACTTTTTGGGGCAAAATGTGCGACCTGGGTAGCCAGTTTTGGGCAGAAAACTATGACCTGTCCCAAGTTTGGGCCTAAAAAGTGCGACTTGTCAGGGAGGGGTTTTTTTGTGCTGTTTTTTGGCCGAAAACTGGGTTTTTATGTTGATATACAATATTTCTTATATGTACACTGACAAATATGATGGTTTTGTGCAGATATGGCAGAATTACGAATCAACTGGAGAGAGAGGGACTTGGGCACATTACGGTCAGAGATCCGGGAGAATCAGGGTGTCCGTAGTGCATTGGCCAGGTTTGGGGATTTGAAGTTTGTGGAGAACCCTCTGATGAGCGCTGGAGAGCCCTTATTGGCCTGGATTGTCAGCTATTAGGATCCAGACCATGAGGTCTTTATAGTGCAGGGGCACCGGATCGAGTTGACGGTCCAAAATATATATTTCCTGACTGGTCTCCCACAACTTGGGATGGTAGGGAATACTCGGCCAGTTTTACCATGAGGGTAAAACATCATGGAGTTTGTAGAGCACCATTTTTGACCAAGTCTCCAAGTCAAGGGGACTCAGATACCCATCGGGGATCAAGAGAGGTTAGAGAATTGTGCTGTGGCCGCAGTGGTGCTGTAGATCCTGGGCAACCAGGCACTCCACCATATCATTGGAGGGCAGATGATGCTTGTGGAGAGTGTGTTGAGTGGGACCTACTATGGGTGGGCCCAGATGATGCTGTCATTGTTGAAACAATAGTTTTCGAGCGACAAGTGAACCATGACTATGTATATGGTACAAATTTGTGCTCGCTCTTCTTTGAGAAGATCCTGACACTTCGACCTCGGATACAGCTCCAAGAGGGGGTCCGAGAGAGTCCAGGATGCGTCAGTGGGGGAGAATATTATGTAGAGGACGAGGTGGGGCGGTCAGATGGGTGTTCTGACCTGAGTTCTTTGCTCATTGGGATCAGATGCCACTATATATATACGACTATCCCTATAGTGGGATGAGTTATCGTGGGGACCCAGATCTGCCACTGCCACCTGGTCAAGTATGGGGGCTTGATGGTAAGTGAAAAATTGCTAATATTTTATCTGCATGTAAAGTTCTAGAATATTGTATGTGGTACTGATTCTTTTACTTTTGGTATGCAGATACATCACAGGTAAGACCGGTCGGGTATATGAGACGACCTGTAGTATTAGGGACTGCAAAACCTAGTGGATCGAGAGTGCCACAAAATGAGGATGAAGTAGCCCTCCTGGAGGACATCCTTCGTAGATGTGAGAGGCTTCTGATCGGTGTTTGAGAGCGTGGCTAGCAAGAATTGGATGACCAGTACATAGAGCCATGTATTGGTCTATCCTCGGAGTGGCGAGGGGTCATGCGGCACATGGCGATGGCCGGACAGGGTATGCATGATCTACGAGCTGCAGGAGCAGAGCCATTGGCTGAGGATCCTCCAGATAGTGATTAGGTGTAGGGGCAGGTGGTGCCCCCTATTTTTGAGTTTTGTAACATGCTATGGGCATGTCATATGTATCAAAGTTGATAGATTATAAAACATATTATGTGACACATATTATGGATATGCATCGTTTTGATGGTTTGTCTTGTGTTAAATGTGTGTGCTAAATTCGAATCTAGAATATTTTTTGAAATGCTATCTACAGAGTGATTTGGTGCTCTAGGTACATGAATGAATGTAATGATTTCAAATTCACGCATCAAAAGCTTCACTCGTAAATATTTTCTAAAAAGGATAGGATTATGCACATGATAGACACCATTCAAAGAAGCAGGGAATCTAAACGAACATGAAGGTGGAGGATGCGATGGGAAAGGGCATTGGCTAACAAACCTCACTTTGCATCATATTCTGCCTAGTTACTGGTAGTAGTACCAATGCATACACCGTTCGAGAGAACAAGTGAATGAAAGGGGGTAAAAATGGCCCAACCTGCCGAGGCTAGATTTCGGGAGTAGTGACTTGCACCATCGGCATAACCGATATAGGGTGTGGACGAGAGGTCCATCTGAAAAGTGCCACAAGGAAAAAAATGGGAGGATGATGAAAAATGATAGCAACCTGAGCGCAAAGTAGAGACTGAACAAACACTACGAAAGAGAGTGATCTGGGTACGATGTCTACCACTCACCCTCCGACAGTGTTAGACGGACGAATCCCTCTTGCCTACAAGAGCGATCTCCCTAGTATCCTAAGGATATCTAGAAACAAACAGACAGATGTAGACCATTTTCTCTAGACTATTTTTCTTACGAATTATTAATTAACTATAGGAAGATGCTCCTACCTGAAGGCCAACGCTTTACTCAGTCTTAAATCTAGTCGCTCCAGAAGTTATCAATCCAGCGTATAAACTCTGCAATCAAAGACAAGCGAAAGTGATCAAAAGCATATTCGAGATATGATAATTCAAAAGCATAAATCTATATTCAAAAGCATAAATCTATCTTAGTGATCAATGAATCCAAGAATTAAATTATCCAAAAAATACATGAACAACTTAATGAGAAAATAGAATCCCTTGTATTAACTTTGAATAAAAGAAGAAACCTTACAACCGTGATGCCTTGATGTTCATACAGGTTCTTCCAGGGTCCTGAAAATCCATTTTCCTCAGTTTGACAAGAATCTGACTCTCTTTATCAGCATAAAGCTATGGCCATGAGTTTGTAATCTCTCTCATTCCAATGATGCAAAATATGGAGAGTATGTTCACTCAGCAATTCCTCTCAAGACCATTGAGTTCTAATTACTCTCTCCAAAGCAATAAGTAAGCACTCTAAACTCTCTATATGCTAAGTACTAAGTACAATCTACCCTTGAGACTGAAGCTTGGCCTTAATTTATAGCAGAAGGGAGGTAGTTTCAGCTCCAAAAAGGAAGGGATAAAGCCCTCTCATCATGGGATTTCAGCTCCAAAAACCAAGGGATTACTCCATTCATGAAGGGATAATGGTTCATGAATGAAAGGGGCGAAGCTCGACCATATAATGCTTCCAGAAGGCCCCAACAGGGAGAATATTCGACCAGATGGGCTTCTAGAACTTACTTTTCTCTTTATTTTACATTTTACTGGCGTCCACAGTTTTAATGAGCTTTATGTGCGGAATGTACTGCAGTTTTTACAACAATTAGCCGCGGTACCACATGGAATGACTAGGAAAAGTGTGGGAATAGGCTTTTTGGGATTTTTAAGAGCTTTTTCTAGTTCCAATACTTGATTTGGGGAACTTTATGTTTTTAGACTTCTAAGGAAGCAATAAATAGGTAATGATGAACCCATATAGACAGCTCAATTTCATGGTAACCGAAGTCTAGAGAGTTTTTTGAAGAATTCTGAAGAGTGAAGTGCTTTATCATCCTGAGGATTGGGCTGTCGGTACACCAGTTGAAACCTGGAAAAAACATTCAATGCAAGCATATATATATATATATCATCGCTGAGGTATACAGTCCCATACTCAAATCAATACTAACTACATGTTCTGATACATTAATGATTTTAGAATTACATGAAGTAGTAGAAACAACATGGACACAACCATCTATTATGAATAGTCTACTATATGATGAATAATAAAACTCCTCGCAGCCTGGATGGTGGAAACTAGATCCAGGGTCTTGATTTCCGCTTCTCGAACTAGTACGATTCTATCCATGAGATTGATTGTGTCGAAGTCGAACATGGTAGAAAAGACTTGATTACCAGTCAATGATGTGAACTGTTAACAAGTGTAAGAGAAACCACCAATAATGACAATGGCTCTCAAAGTACTCAGTACAATCTATGAAATGTGAATTTGTGATTTGAAGTCGAACATTTCACAGAATTTTTCGATCAAAGGTCAATGATGCAAAATGTCGTCGAAGGCGAGAAACCTGCCATTAGGACATGCAGATCCCAAGGTATTGATAGGATTCTAGATCAAATTTCTAGATGATAAGCTGTCGTCGATAGAAAGTGACCCGTCATAGGAAAGCCCACGACACGAAACCATTATATCAAGTTTTTAAGAAATATGTAGCAAGGAATGACTCAGGGATGGTCAACGCGAGTGGAGACAAATGTTTGCAATGAATAGTTTATTGAAATTTATCTCTTGAACACATAATGACACTGTAGATGGTTTGGTGACGATTGACCTAAAGCTAATACTAGAAACCGGCTAAAGAATTTCAATGTAGTTTGATTAACTGTTTGGCCAAAGGATTTTCCCAACCCAGACATGAATGTGACAAAAGTGCCATGTTCAAGAGTGGTATACAACTTTTTAAAACAAAGTGTGACAAGTGGATTCATTTTCTCTCTTTTTCCCCACCATTTCTGGGAAGTACCTCTTTATTTTTGAAAATCTTGAAAAGGATAACATTTTCTTGTAATATAAGTTCATCCTTCGGATGAGTCCAACTTTGTATTAAATCAAACCCTAATAAGGAGTGGTTTGTTCCTGTATACAATTGACGAGTCCTTTACTGTTAAGTTTAACGAGTCCAGTATAGGTAAAACTCGGTGTTTTTCAGTTTTAGGGAGTCAGAAGAAAAACTTAAGAAAACTCCGTGGGTGTACTTTTTCATAACTTTAGTCCCTCAAGCCTGAAAAAGGATAAAATAATGCAGGAGAGAACTCTATTGACTATGATTAGTCAACGTATACCTTTTTCATAAATAGTCCATTTCAGTCCGGAAAAGGGGTAAACTTATACTGAAGGGATGACTGTTCATTTTCTTTAACAAGTTCGAATAGTCAAGTACTTATGAAATATTTTCATGTTTAGAGAGTCTGAAAAGGGCTTAAAAGAGAACTCCATGGTTTCACTTTTTTTGTAAGTTTTAACGAGTTTGAAAAAGTGACAAATATGTACTCATTAGTTTCACTTTTTCTGTAAGTTTTTAACGATTTTGAAAAAGTGACAAAAAACATACTCATTGTCAAAATGATTATTTCACCTGAAAATCTTGTGTTCTGCACAAAAACCCAAAACATTAAACATACCTGTTTTAGATAAGTAAAAATTATTTGAAAAACCACTTTTCAAAGTGAAAAATAAATAAAATATTATTTTATTTATCCAAAAAATCTTATAAAAAGGAGTTAAACCAAGTCATTTTTATCATTTGCATCTAGAGTGAAAGTTGAGAGCTTTTGGTAGAAATTTTTTCAAAGGAGATATCAGAAAAACTGACCATCTGAATCCAAAACCCTTGAATCCAGGTAATCCACAACTCATTTCTCTTCATTTTAGTCCATTTACATTCTCTTTTTAGGCTTTAAAATCATTTTTAAGAGGAAGATAGGTTCAAAAAATTTCCCTCAGGGTATCGCAGGTAATACATACGGTACCTGTGGAGCTCGATAATTTTCCAAAGGAAAATTATCGGACTCCCACACTTTTCGTGTATAACGCGTGCGGTAGTTTGCACTATTTTAGTGCAAAAAGTGAGGAGGCGCCGTGAACAAAATTAAAAGTTAATTTATCTCCAATTAAGCCAATTTATTTTCATTTTTATTGTGTCTAATCTTTTAATGCGTCCATTGTAGGGTATCCACAATGCTTGAAGGACGAGAACATGAGCATGAAGCAATAGATGAGGCAGGTATCAGATGTTTACCCACACGAAGTGTATTGAGAAACTGTGGATTATACAAATATTGGGCAATGTAGGGCATGAGAGCTCAAGTAGAGTTATTGACATGGTTAGTGAATAGGTGGGATGTTCAAGAACAATGTTTCATTTTCAGTGATCACCGGCTCGAACTTGAGCTAGAGGACATTTACTTCCTTACAGGTTTGTCCAAAAGAGGGGAACCTATTTCCTTGTTTGGGGCTAGGCAAGGTGGCCAGCCTATAGCTAGCTATCAACAAGAATTTTGTAACGAAGAGGTTGATCCAAAAGACAACTGAATTGATATAAAAACCATTATAAGTCTTGAACTCAAAGTAGTTGCATTCACAATGACCAAATTGTGTGGGAGTGCAGCTCCACACGTGGCTACTAAAGCCCAAATGTAGACAACGGTTGAATGCTACAGAGGCACCATCTTCAACTCGTGTGAAGGAGTATTGGCTAATGTAAAAGGCCAATTTACCAGAGCTAAGAATGCAAAGTTGAAAAACTTTGGATATGGAGCTATCGTAGTTTCTTTTTCTATGGAGAGGATTCCTTATCTTTCCCCCTAGCGTATCTCAGTTGATGCTGCTAGAATTAGAGAGCCTCGGATGGTCTGCTGGGTGCAAGTGATGGCTTGTCATAGTGAGGGTGTTGAGATTGTTCGATTTACACCTGCATACTTTCATTGGCTATAGAACCAAATTTTCGCCATTGAATATTTTCCTTATGCAGGGATAGATTTCCGTGGTGATCCTGATATGCCTCTTTCTCCCAGAGCCCAATGGGAAGATTCAGGTAAATAAATCATTTTGATGTGTTTCTAATTCTAATTTTTTGTTTTTAAAATCGTCCAATATTGATGACAAAAATTCAAATGCAGATGTTGGTCCACGAAGACCAGCCAATATCCGCAACTTCAAGAGGAAGTGAACAGATCCTATTGCACTGCCAGAGAACCAGGAAGCAGATATTCTCACTGATTTAGAGTAGAATCTGAAGAGGTTGACCAGAAACATACTATAGACTAGTATGGAAGATATTCTTCTATGCCTCTAGAGGCATGTTGCTGGCGTTCCTGGCCAGTTTCGGAGGTATCTGCGTAGAGTGGCACGAGAAATAGTGTATTACCATGATCATCACCATGAATAGTGGATGATTATAGAAGACCATTGTATTTTTGATTTTTGTATCACTACCTTTTGGATCATAAGGTGTTTTAAACCTATGATCCTAGATGATGTAATATTTTTTGAACACAAACTCTATCTATGATATGACTACTTTTGACGGCTTATCTTGTTCAACACTTATTGAATGTTGTTTTAATTTACTATTTTAATGTTGCAAATGTCTATTTATAACATTATTAGCTAATGCATCAACTAATGTATTTAAATTTTTCGGAATGTGTTGATATTCAATGTAATCAAACTACCTTTCTAAGAGACGAACCTTCAAGAATAATCTCAGTAACACTGGATTTTTAATTGTGTATACTCTATTTAAGTGTAATACAATGAGTTCTGAATCTAACCTTATGATCAAATGCCGAATGCCAAATGAAATGGCATCAGATAATAACTCAATCACTGCGCCATATTCTGCAACATTATTCGTTGTTTGACCAAGGCTTACCCGATGCATAAAAACTAACTCATCAGTGGGTGAATAGATAACCCAAGCTGCGAAAGAGATGTTCCATGTATTACGACAGACACCATCACCAAAAAAAATGTAGGCTTAAAGGGACGTCGACATCTGCATATCAAGAGTAATGAAGATAAGCAGGGATAGTAGTCAACGCAAACTTAAACTAGACACACTCATCTAATCTAAAGAAACTACGCTAGAAAAAATAACTAATCTACCGGTAAGATCTTCACACAAAATCAAGCATAATATATCTTCAGATAAAGTCCATTTCTGGGTTTATCTAAAGAGACCCCGTCATAATCAATCAATTCGTAAGCCCCTTTCGCAAGCACTCTCTTGACAATATAAGGACCGTGCCACATAGGTTCGAATTTCCCAGCTCCTCGTTTATCATTAGCTTGGTCATATACCAATACTAGGTGACCCTCTGAAAAATTGCGAGGTGTAACACTTCGATCGTACTGAGCTTTAACGTGTTTTTTATGAGCTTCAGCTGCCAATGCAGCGGTGCACCGAGTCTCATCTAATTGTGCTAGATACAAAATTTTTTTTTCCTCCTCAGAGGTAGCTGGTAGTAACTCTATGGCTTATTGGAGTGACGATATTTCACATTCAATTGGTAACACAACTTCTAAATCGTAGACCAGTTGAAAATGAGTGAAACATGTTGCGGTTTTTGCAGAGGTTCGGTATGCCCAAAGTGCTGAGAAAAGCATAGTATGCCAATTCGATTTATGAATTCTGATTATCCTTTTAATCGTAATGGTTAAAACTTTATTGACAACTTTAACCTAACCATTAGCCTATTGGTAATATGGTGTAGAACTATCATGGCGCAGGCCAAGTTGGTCGGAAATTTTTGTCATCATAATGTTTTGAAAATGGCTCCCATGATCAGTAACGATAGCTTGGGGTACACCAAATCGAGCAATCACGTGATTGAATACAAAATTAGCTGCAGTTTTTCCATCTGCCGCAAATGTAGGCATCGCCTCGGCCCATTTGGTAAAATAATCTACTGCGAGAATAATATACCCATGGCCCATGATTTCATTACTGAGGGTTACATGTAATGAAATAAATGCCCCATTTTGAAAAAAGGACCGAAAACAATTATGGGGTGAAGAGGAGTTGGTGGTGCACACATTTTTCAATAAAAAATCTGACAGTTGTGGCATTTTTGGACCGCAAGAATGCAATCGTTAAATAACGAAGGCCAAAAATAACCAGCACGCAATATCTTTTGGCCTGTGGCATACCCAGACATATGACCGCCACATGCTCCAGAACGACAGTCATTTAAAACTTTTTTAGCCTCTTCATGGGTTAAACATCGTCGAAATACAGAATCTGCACCATGACGATAAAGCGTGTCTCCGACAATATTGTATTACTGAGACTGGTAATGGATCTTTCGTCGATGTGAACGTGAAAGCTCAGGCTGAAAATTTTGGGTTTGGAGATAAATTATTATATCCCCATACCAAGGATTTAACGTATTGATAAGAAACAAAGATTCATCAACGATTGGATGTTCTACCACGGTTTCTGTCTCAGTATTTGGAAAGTCACACATCAGTTCGGTGAACACTAGTGATTTCTTTGATTTGGATTTTTCAAATTATAAATCAAAATCCTGAAGGATAACTATCCATTTAGATTATTTGCCCCCGAGAAATTTCTTAGAAAAATATACATCATCGAGTTGCAATCAGAAATCACCGTTGTTTTTCGTAACAAAATGTAATGACGAAGTCGTTGGACAACTTGAACTATTGCCAAGGCCAATTTCTCCACATGCAAGTATTTTATCTCTGTCGAATTGAGATTCCAACTGAGATAGTAAATCACATGTTCGTCGTGGAATTCATCTGCTTGAACTAATACCATTCCAATAGTGGAATCAGAGGCTGCTAAGTATAAAAAGCAATCCTGGCTGTAATTTGGTGGATGCAATAACGGTGCATGGGTCAACGCGTGTTTTAGAGAATCAAAAGATCGATTAGCGATCTCATCCCAAACGAAAGAAATATTTTGTTTCAAAAGCCTGGTAAAACCTTTAGTTAACTCGGCATAGTTCTGGATGAATCTACGTAGAAAGTTTGCTTTCCCTTGCAAACTTTGGAGTTGGTGAAGTGTGGAAGGAGGAGGTAAATTGATAATAGCCTTAACCTTCGAAGGTTTGACACGAATGCCTTTTTTGAAATGAAAAATTCCAGTAATCTACCAGATTGTACACAGAAAAAACACTTGTGCAGATTCAAGCGAATCTTATAATACCTACATCTCATAAAAATTGCTCGTAAGCGAGTTGGATGATCTTCTCTGCGTAATGAATGAGAAAGTAAATCACTGAGATAAGGTTGTACAATGTGTTTAATGTCATGAAAAGCATAGGAAATAGCCCTTTTAAAAGTTTCCCCAGATTTCTTTAACCCAAAAGGTAGTTTACAATAAGAAAATGTTCCCAAGGACAAATGAATGCTGTTTTTGGTTGATCGGCAGGGAGTATGTATATTTGATTGTATTCGGAAAATCCATCCATAAATGAATACATTTCATTTCTATCACAATCGTTGATGATTTGGTCGGTATAAGGGGTTGGATAATTGTCTTTAGGACAAGCTTTGTTAATATCCCTATAGTTGACACATACTCGTATGGTTCCTTGTTTTTTAGTAACAGGAATGATATTAGATACCCAATCCATTAACAGAATAGGAAAAATAAAACCTGCTTTCAATAATTTCTCAACTTCAGCTTTGATAGCGACAGCCTTTCGTGGATGTATCGGACGTAATTTTTGTCTGATTGGTTTAGCATCCGGGTAAGTTTTTATTTCATGAACGACAATTTTGGGATCGATTCCTGGCATTTCTTCATAAGACCAGGCAAATATTTCGCATAATTCTTGAAATAGGGCCTTATATGTAGCAATTTGATCTAACGTACAAGAGGCACCTATATTAGTGTCTTCAATAATTCCCAGCTTCACTGATATGTCAATAGGAATCGTGGAAGAAATATTCCCCTAATTCACTTCAGAATCTGAATTTGTGATCAATATCGGATTATGGGGTTCCTTGACATAGTCAATTGTAAAAATAGATGAAAAATGATTTTCAAATCGATCAAGCTCAGGTAAAAGTGATTAACTATGATGGAGATCATCCCATGGTAAATCATCTATGGACAAGAATTAACGAATGCTTTCGTCAGTATAAAACACTTCTTTAGAAGGATCCAGAATTGATGTTATAGCTGAGTTTGAAGGTGAAAATGATTCTTCATTGACCACTTTCATTGGTTCAAAATCAGTTGATGGTGAATTGGAAAATGAATGTACTTCTTGATATGCTAATTCAAACGGACTCAAAGGCATCGCGCCATCAAACAAATCCAGTTCTGATTCTGTAGGCACTATCCAAGGATCATCAACTGGAATAGTGCTTGATGTAATCATATTGATATTAGTGATAGTAGGCGGTACATTAGGTGGAGGCATAGAAAAAGTTCCCAACAAAGCATAATATTTGATTAAACCTAATCCTACATCCTCATAAGGGATAGTCGTTTTTCCAACATGCTGAATACTATCCGTAGAAGCTGGGTCAGACAAATAATATGAGAGTTGATCGACTTTCACAATCTTTCCTTGATGAGGAAACATGATTAATCGAAAGACGGAAGACACGACAACATTCATAGAATAAGACCAACTTCGACCTAGAAGAAGGTTGTAATATAGAGGGGCATCAACTACTTCCACATCTAAATTAACGGTTTTACCTTCGACCTCCATAGGTATATCCCGCAAAAATCAGAATGGATGGAATCCTCCTCTGTCAAAAGCTTTGAGGATGGTCGGTGATTGGTTTAGTGTTGGAGAACCAAGTGATTTCCAATAATTTAATGACATAATACATGTAGAAGCTCCTTCATCAATAACAGTACGAAAGCAACGTCTCTTTTTGACCAGTACTGGAATCTGAAAGGCCATTTGATGAGGGAGTCGCGGTGTAAAATTTTCTAAATTGAAGACTATAAGGTTTGAATCCTGAAGATCTACTGCTCCAATTACTGATAAGAGTAATTTTCTTTGTGCTGGGCATGATTGTAGCACTTCGAAAGTCGACATTGCTGAAGGAGATATTTCTAAATCCTCGACAATGTTGTAATTCTGAGCATCTCTCGGATGTGGATTGAGAGCTGATTTATGAAGTACACCTTTAGGAGGCGGTTTGATTACTAGATCGGGATTCAGTTTCTCGATGTGAAGCAGATCGGAAACCAAAGGAGATGCAGCTGGTGCAGAATTAGAATTTTCTACTTGTTTACCAGTAACAGGATTTTTACTACCACAATCTTGCAATCGAGTCATAACCATCAAAATATATGCTGATGTATTAGAAGAAGATCCAATCATTTTACTATCTTGAACTGGAAAGAGATCCTTCAAGACAGCGGGAGTGGGCAAACATTTGACGAACTTAGAAACTTCAACCCTATGTGGACATTCCTTAGTGAAATGATCCTTGTCACATATAAGACAAGGATAACGAGGTTTCCATTTATCGTCAATTGATTCAGTTTTATCAGTTTTTTCTTTAGGAGATGAGGTCTATTTATTATTTTTCTTCCCTTTTTTCTTGTTTCCAGATTTTGACTTTGTAGTAGATGAATCTACAATGTGAATATCGGCAGTAGTTTCCAAGGAATATTCTCCTTTTGGTGAATTAGGTAAAGTTATAATAGGGGAAGTAATCTTCGAAGATTTATTCTTACTCTTAGTTGTACTAATTGAACCGATTACACCATTAGCGGCATGAGACCCTGAAGGAGTTGTTGTTATTTGAGCAAGACGCGGTAAATCGAGAATTTTCTCGTACAAAGTTTCAGACTGGGTATATACCAAGTCTAGATACTGAGATTGAGCAATAACTTGTGCTTTGGTAACAACTCTTGCTTTGGCTACATCTTTAGTGATTTTTGGTAGCAATGATTTGACAAACCATTCTGCCAATATTTGACCCGGGATAAAAACTTTTACCAAACGTCTTCTATGCCTCCATTCATGAATATGATCTGATATGTATGTGGAAGTAGATTGTTTTAGTGAAGTTAATAGTTCCGTGCCATTGTCGTATCTGAATGGAAACTGAAAATAAGTTAAGAAGGCATTTTCTAAGGCGTTGAAATTGTTAAACAAGCGTCGTGGCAGTTCAATGTACCACTTAGCAGCTAATCATATTAACGTTCTCTGAAAAAGTCTAAGTCGAATGGAATCGTCGATTAATGAGTTAGATGCGCACCAAAGGTGGTAAGTCATAACATGGTTAGAAGGATCCTCTCCTGATTTTCCTTCAAACTTTGGGATATCACTGGGAAAATTATGAGGCATTGGTGGCCAATACATATGATAGTAGATGGGATCATTCGTAAGGTAGGATAGATCCGGTAAATCCAAAGTTGCTATGAACGACAATCGACGGGTAGGGTATTATGGATAACGTTGTGAAACTAAACCAGTCTGAGGAGGAGGATATTCAGGATAACCTGGAATAGGTTGTGCATTTGGAATCGGATTACCCCTTGGATAACCAGGAATAACTGGACCATACTGGGGTTGAAAAGGTGTCTGATACATATATCCAGGGTACGGTTGTTGCGGGTAGACTGGAGTTTGTGGAACAGGTCCATATTGGTACAACCCTTGATACAGTTTATAAGTAAACTGAGGTTGAATTGTTATAACTGTACTTGTACCAGGTTGTCCTGCGGGCATATGAACAATAGTCTGAATTGCAGGTCCAGACTGCGGAATAGAAACCTGAGGAATATGTACTAATGTTTGAGGGGAAGATGTAATAGGAGCTGTGGACACTACAGGAATAGGTGTGATAGGTTGAACATAAGTCTGAGCAGCTGTTTGTGGTGGAGTGCTAGGTGAACTCGGACCAGGTTGCTGAACAGGACCAGGTGAAGGTGTTGGAATTGAAGGCTGGACTGGTTGTTGGGGTTTATTATAACCAACAGGTTTTCCTGCTTGATAATAAGGTACTTTCATATTTGGCTGTAAATTCTGTTGGACTTGGGATGGATCCCACACCATTCCGGGATACGAGGGTCCCATTGAAGGTTGTACATAAGACGGCCCATAACTAGGTTGAACATATGGCTGATAATTAGATGGATAATTTCCACCTCCTTGTAACATTTATTGTTCTATATAGAACTGCTGTGCTAAGGGAGGTTGCAATCCTTGAGCTGGATACTGCCCTTGAGGTTGATATTGACCTTGAGGCATGTAATGACTTTGAGGTTGATATTGACCTTGAGGTAAGTACTGTCCCTGGGGTTGATATTGACCTTGAGGCATGTACTGTCCTTGGGGTTGATATTGACCTTGAGGTATGTACTGTCATTGGGGTTTCCCCTTAGGCTGTATTTGGCTATTTTGAGGGTCCCCCCAGGCTGTAAATTGCTACCTTGAGATGCGGGGTATGGAATATTTCCAGACATCATATAAAATTTCTTATTGTTCAAAGTTCTAGTATTTGATTCGTTCAAGCTAGATGATGACATTGGTTTGTTGGGAAATGGATATGCTCCTGAGAATGTACTAGAGAGCGACTGATAGCCTGTAGGAACAAACAAACCACCATAGAGAAATTTTTCTGGAGATTCAGTAAACATAGATGACTCACCTGACATGTTTATTTGAGGTCTATAACCTATTTGTGTAGAGTAGAAAGGAATTCGGGGTGGTGAGTACTGAAGACCTACATTTTGTAGAAAACCTGTCAATGAAGAATACCAAGCGTCTTGTCTAAAAGGACTATAAAAAATTGTTTCACGTTCTCTAAGTTCTAAATTTTCCTGAGTTGAAGGAAGAATGACTTCTTCCTCTATATCAGTGATTTATTCAATACTAATGAGACCAGGAGGAAGATCTTCTGTAATCTGATTCCTCATGCTGGGTGAATCAGGATAATTAGGAGTAGGAGTAGTGAATTCTAAAGTAGGTTCTGATGTAGCAGGTTCAGTTTCTGGTTCTTCAGGTGATAATTCACTTGTTGTAGAAGTAACTTTGACTAATTCGGAAATTGAAACTGTCTGTGGAGTATGTTGTGCTATTTGTGGTTGATATACTTCAGAATCAAGATGAATAATTATGGATGATTCTCCTTGTTCTGTTAATACAGTTCTACCGATAACATTTCGTATCAGAGATTTAATTCTTTCTAGTTAGCTTGGTGTGTACTCAGGGGGTTTCCCCTAACTTCTGCATGATCATCTCGGTAATTCAGCCACGATTAAAAAATTTAACACACGAAAACAAAGAAAAAAATTCAAACAAAACCTAAGGTCACTAAGGAAACAATCAAATGAATCACATGCCTATAAAAATCTAAGAGATCAATCCACATACAAACAATAGATTCCCGCACTAAAAACATTAGTTAGTAATGAAATCCAACATCATAGAATTTTAATGCCAAAATAGCAGTTGGAAAAGTTACCTCGACAACCTGCTTAATGAAACAGACCGGTGCAAGTTTTTCCACTTAAACCATCTCGAGTGAAGATAACCCTCTGGAGAGTCCAAGTGAGTCTAGCCGACGTCTACTCCAGGTATAGTGGGGCCTCCCCTCCACCGTCACCTTGGGAAAGAATCCTAAAGTTTATGGCCACTAAGGTCACCAATGGGAACACATATACCTGGGGAATAGTCTACGATCTGATATACACGCAAGGGCAGAGTAACAAAGCTCAATCCCCTTGAAGGCTCCTTGACAATGGTCTATCCAAGGTTTACTGACAAGTGACCCTAGGCTCCTCGACAATGGTCTATCCAAGGTTTACCGTTTTTAATACGTGCACATATTCTATCATTCCCAATGAGATATGTATGATTACCTCACTGGTTTGGATATGATCTCATGCTTGACTCCTTTAGGAGGAGCTTTCCAGCGCATACATGCTACAATTGGATTTTCCTACCGCAAGATCGACTACTTGTTTGTTTTTACTATCTTGGAGAGTTAACTAAAACCTATTCCAAGACACTAGCCTGAGCTATATTGGTGAAAAGAGCCCTAGAAAATATAATATTTCTAGATTGATTTTAACTAAGTGTTACTTTTAATTGGCAGTTTCTTAGGACAATTGGTATGAAAATGAAACTTGATGATGTTTTAATGTCCCGACTCAAAACACTCTACCATGCATGTATATGATAATCACTCATTTTTTTTCAATGAAATCTAACTAGAGGAAAGAGTTGAGAGATTTTCAATAACTTTCAAAACATCATTTTTCTTTCCAATATGAGAAAATTTGAAAATAAGACAATTCAGAGTAACAATTGCATGAAGTTCAATGGCTCAACAGAAAAACAATGAAATACCAAGTAGTTGAGGTATAAAAAAGTTTCTGATTCGGAGCAACGGGAGGACTAGGCAAATAATTTACTCATAACATGCAAACTAACTGAATAAATCACTTCAACACAGAAATTGCTGAAATAAATATAAACAGAGATGTTTGATTGTCAAAACAAATTGGGATAATAAAAAAAATCAAGAAATTGGATTCCAGAAAAAAGAATTCCTACTTTTTCTAAAATTTTCCAGAATACCGCAGTTTCTAATGAAACAAGGTGCAATACCGCACTTTATTCTATTAAAAACAACATAGCCTACTGCTTTGTTTTAAACCAAAAAGTGCGGAAGGCAGGAAAAGTAGAGAAAAAATAAAAATACAGATTTACAATCAGGGATCCTATTTATTCTTGTACCCAACCCAGTTTTAAGCTAAACAAAGTCAAATAAATTTCAAAAGTCAAATTGAAAATAAAAAAGAAAACTAAGTTCAGTTTTACTTCCCCAGCGGAGTCGCCAATTTGTTAGATGGACGAATCCCTCTTGCGGACAAGAGCAATCTCCCTAGTATCCTAAGGATATCTAGAAACAAACAGACAGATGTAGACCATTTTCTCTAGAATATTTTTCTTACGAATTATTAATTAAATATAGGAATATGCTCCTACTTGAAGTCCAATGCTTTGCTCGGTCTTCAATCCAGTCGCTCCAGAAGTTATCGATCCAGCATATAAAATTTGCAATCAAAGACAAGCCAAAGGGATCCAAAGCATCTGCGAGATATGATAATTAAAAAGCATGAACATATCTTAGTGATCAAGGAATCCAAGAATTAAATTATCCAAAAGATACGTGAACAACTTAATGAGAAAATAGAATCCATTTGTATTAACTTTGAATAAAAGAAGAAACCTTACAACCGTGACACCTTGATGTTCGGACAGGTTCTTTCGGGGTCCCGAACAACCATTTTCCTCAGTTTGACAAGACTCTGACTCTCTTTATCAGCATAAAGATATGGCCATGAGTTTGTAATCTCTCTCATGCTAATGATGCAAAATATGGAGAGTATGTTCACTTAGCAATTCCTCTAAAAAATATTGAGTTCTAAGTACTCTCTCCAAAGCAAGAAGTAAGCACTTTGAACTCTCTATATGCTAAGTACTAAGTACAATCTACCCTTGAGACTAAATCTTGGCCTCAATTTATAGCATAAGGGAGGTAGTTTCAGCTCTAAAAAGGAAGGGATAAATCCCTCTCATCATGGGATTTCAGCTCCAAAAACCAAGGGATTACTCCATTCATGAAGGGATAATGGTTCATGAATGGAAGGGGTGAAGTTCAACTAGATAATGCTTCTAGAAGGCCCTAGCTAGGAGAATATTCGACCATTTGGGCTTCTAGAACTTACTTTTCTCTTTATTTTACCTTTTACGGGTGTTCACGGTTTTAATGAGATTTACGTGTGAAATGTACCTGTAATGTTCCCTTTTCAAGAATTGCTGCAATAAGGTCCAGAGGGACACTGTATAAGGAAGCCGATGTAAAAATAAGCTGAAAGGGGACTTGTATCCCTTTTTTAATACATCATACATTACACTTCCAGAAGTGGAGCTAAAAGAAATCCCTCAAGGGAGGTTAAACAAATCTCCCACCTTGGGTATCTCAAAGAAATGCTCAAAGAGTGGGCTACAACAATATATGAGAATAATCATTAAAATATGAAAATATGAACATGTCAATAAAGGGGATATAATGCAGCCATCATTTTCATTAAGATATCAGCAAAAATATATAGAAATATCTTGAGGGACAAGCCACTCAAACAATGGGAATTAATCTCCAATAATTAAAACAATAGAAACATGAGATACTGCAACAACGTAAAATGCCGGAGAGCAGTGAATGTGCAATCTATGTTAGAGTAGTTGCTGCTGTAGATGCATATACATGAAATATGACTGAAATATAAAAATAAATGCCCAAGAATAGAAGAATGGGCTCCAATACAAGATTTTTAGCCAATCTAGGAGAGATTGCTAAAAATGCCGGAGAATGTACAATGTGACAATTAACTTGTCATTGCAACTGAATCAAAATAGGAAATGAGGCTGTAGTAGATCTGAAATGATGATGCCTTCCTATGATAGTGAATCTAGGCAAAAGGCTGATCCCTTTACTCAGAAACAACTCCTCCTGATGAGCTCTAATGACCCTCCCAACAACTGCCTGCAAAAATAACGCAGATCTAGCTGGAGACTGCGTTGTGAGGGAAAAAGGATGGTTGGCTCGATGCCAATGATATGAAAATAAGCTCGGGAGTACTCCTCACTGATGCTCCAATAGATAGACAAGCCCTCCACTGAAAAACAAGCCAAGGAACAACTCAAGAGATCCTCTGTTGCTGCACCCTGCAGCACAAAGTTATCCTACTCCAGGAATAATGCTGTGACTGAAGGAGGTATCTTTGGCCAAATTACAGAATGAGGAAATGAAGATCTAGAACCTATCCTTCCCTGAGGATGAGGTAGGGATTCCCTATCGGGAACACCCTAGTGCTATGCAGCACTGCACTCTTGCTAAACATCAAGAGGAGCGTAGTCTCAACAAACCAAGCAAGTAATAATCAAGCATGTCCCACAATGTCTCATCTCCTCTCCATATATAGCAAGTGCTCCTCTCCACCATGGGTCCCACCCACATGTGCCTTCCCACTCATGCAAGTGATTCTCCTCTAAAACTACGTATTCCATCAAGTAGATACATTGTATCTAGATAGTGCATGTGGACTTGGTCAAAATGACTAGATCAAGCATGATCCAATCCTGTTCACACCATGTGGTGCTCAAATCAGCTACTTTATTATTCCTCCTTTCACACAAGGAGTGTTATTTCTCCATATAAGGGGGTTAAGGTTTTTCCTTACCCATTTTATTCAAAAAAATGAAAATATGCAAACTATAATGTTCCTTTTAGCTTGAGGCTAAAATTTGGGAACATTGCAGTCCTCCCCTCCCACATGTTGCTTGTCCTCAAGAAACTGCATAGAGAGAACAAAATTTCTCCCCCTTTTCTTTTGTGGCCTCCTCATAAACAATATCCACCACTGCTCAAGATATCCTGCAACAAATCTATCCTCCAATGCTTCCTCCCAAGTATGCAAACTGGAATGGTGCACATCATGGAAAGATAGAAGGTATAGGTGGAAACCTTCTTGCTGTGCTATGGCCTCCTCAAGGTAGGAGTGATGACATGCATGGGAAAATTTTGTTGCCAATGATGATCCTCTCATCCATGCTATCATCCAAATAAAAATCTCAACCCCTGGCTTATGCAATGTGTTGGGGCTGAATGGAGAGTTGGGATTTTGATTCACAAGGTGTCCCTCCCTCCATTTGTGGTACATATGGGGCTACCTCCGTCCTTGGGCTGAAATGGTATGGCCTCCAAGAATGGCCCAAGCTTCCCCATCAAGAAAATCAGCCATGAGATGCCCCCTCAAATTCTCCAAGTGTTTTTTCCCACAAGAAGAGAAAAGTAGCAATGTGGAAATCATGGTTTGCCCACGGTGTCTCCTACAATTTAAAACATGTACAATGGGGAGAATAATGCTCCCAATGGGCTGTCCCAATACCTCCAACACTCTCCAATTATTTCTCCCTATAAATGTATAACCATTAGCAACACAAGGAAGCAACATATAATGAGAACAAGCTGTCATAAGACAACTAGAGAGTGGGTCACTGCTCCACTCATGGGACCAATGCAGTGAGCCTCCTACCTGCATCAGAACTAAAAACAACAAGTTCTTTCCAAGCCACTTGTTTGCTGCCACAAACATCTCATAAGGTGAAAACATGAAAGTACAAATTGGTGCCAGTGGTACACACCAAGAAGTATGTGGCTTCCCCCACAAACCATCATGAAAATAGCCATTCCCATTGCTGCAATGGGCCACAAGTACATCATAATAAGGAGCATAAGGAGATGTGATCACCCTTAGCTCATCAAGCTTCCCATATAAAGTAAATAAAGGTAAATCAAAATGAGAGTATATACCTTCTTTACCATGTACTCCGGTCCTTGAGTTGAGATGGCTCATCTGAATGCTCTCCCTCACCTCCAATGAGTAGGGAAATGGTTGTGCTAACCTCTCTAAAATCATCTGGGATATGCATCTATCCTTATGATGATATAGATCATGATGAATGCCCTCCCAAGTGAAATATTCTAGCAAGACAAGATATGCATCAAGGTGCATAGCTAGGAAGTCCTCATGTGATGCATGTAATAGTTTCTCATTGAGACTAGAAGCCCTAGTCAAGAAGATTCTGTCATAATAATAGATGACCATATCATCCACCATGTACCTGTCATCTCCATCCGGGTCATCCAAAATCATGCATGCACCTAGATTCTTGGAGTACTCTACCAAGAGTTGAGACCTCCAATCTAGATCTATCCTCCTTAGAGACAACGCTGGTGATCTAGCATGTGAAGGTCCCCTCATGTTGCTGCCTGCTACTTTGACATCCCCCATGCCAAAGTTATCCTCCAAAATGCTACCATGTTCATCATGCAACTGCTCATGCTTAAATAGTAATGGTGACCCTTGGAAGTTGGCCTCCCATGAGAAGCTGTCATCCAAAAGGGATCTCCCAATCCTGGTCAGTGTAAGCATGAGTTGTAGAAATTTGCTGAATAATGATTAATTATCCACCGAGACTATCCTGATCACGTACAATTTGAATTTATATGCAACACATAATCTCTTCCACTCAGATCATCACACATGCGGAAATAAAACAAGCGATATCACATCAATTCATCATACACATTAACACAGTATGTATGGGGAAAGCTTATAGTTGAAAACCCCGCAGCTATTGTGTATATTATAATGGAGAAATCATGTAACAAACTCAGTACAATACTCCTCACAAGTACTCGGTACTTTCTCATAAAGTTACACACAAACTAGCTTGGTTTTGAACAGGTTACTGGTTCAAAACTCACCACTAATTGCCTTGCCTCTTTTGTGCAATCATGGCCTGTCTATATAGAGATCCAAGGTTCGAATCTCCTTTGCTTGACAGCGCAATCATCATGGGCAATTCCTTCAAGTGTGGTGCAAATCTCATGCACAACTGATGTCGCCACTGATAGCTAACTCCACCCTTTCATCTACCTCTTTCACTGGTCTCCACTGAACTGATCATGCACTGTAGTGAGCTGATGTGTTCTTGAGTTGAATAATGAGTTACTAATTAATGAATTAAATAATATTTAATTCACTCCACTCATAACTAGTTGATTAGCTAGTTAAACTAATCTCAACCAGTTCAACTAATTAAACCGAACACAACTCCACTAGCTGTCTCATTAACTCCACCAAACTTCTGCCACTGAAGTCCTAACTGAAGTCAACCATGCATGTGCTCACCAAACCCTTAGGAATAGCATAATTCCTCTGTCAGATGCATGAGCCACTTCCAAGGCTTGAACTGAAGTGCTCCAAGAGAGTAAACTGAAGTTTATAGTGCAAATATTATTAAGGGTAAATAATATTTGACTTCCCTATTTTTAGGATAGGAAGTCTAAATATAGACATCGACCTATCGACCTATAGGTCAAAAAATAGAGGTCCATCTATTTTTACCAACATGACCAATACTCCAAGAATAACATACTGCAACCCCTGGACCATGCTCCATATGTCTAAAAATAGACATAGTCTAAAAATAGACTTTGCGCCAGAATTTGCCTGTGGGCCCACTTAGTGAAGGCGACTTCATTTCACTAAGCTCCATAATCTTGCTGCATTTTCAACATGAGTGACCTCCATCTACTCCTATGTGTGAAAGATTCCTCCCTGAAAGGAAGTATCCCATATCTCTCCAAGTTTGTGGAGCAGTCATCTTGCATCATGAAGATGCTATCCTCCATCCCTGCAGCAATCTCTGTTAGCGCAGTATGGGTAATGAGAGTGGGTGATGTTGAAAATGGGAGAGTGCCTCCCTCCTTCTTGAGTCTATCCCAAGCTTTCTGCGCTGTGCTGGACTCCTCCAAAGTCTTCACCTCTCCGAAATCCAAGTGTGGTGGACTAAATGACAAGATGTCCCTCATCAACTCTAGATCAGGAGGTCTCCCAGGTGGAATGCCTCCATATAGTGAGACATCTAGTTCAGAAGTGGACTATATATATGAGTGGAATAATTTTTCCCTCTCTTTACTGCGCTGTACAGTCTCCTTCTCTTGTGCAAAAAATTTCCGGAATAGATAAGGCTGTATCATCCCTTGATGCTGATCCTTCTCTTCCTCCTCGATCTCACAATCCCCAAAAACTGCTACATATGGCTCTAGAATTGTGCCTTGATTGCCACATGTTGAATCATTTGGAAATCCTTGTACAGACACAAGGGCTCCCCTAATGGAAGAAATGGCTCCCTTTTCACCTCCATGTGGTGATGGATCTCCTCCCAAAGGGACAACGCTATTAGATATCTTATGCTCATCCTCCCCATCAATAATTGAGAATACCTCATCATCAAGAGAGACCCTAGATCTTGGTCATACTTTGAAAGAAGTACCTCCATGTCTTCATAAATGGAAGAGGGCCCTTCACATAATGGGGATCTTGCCCTTAGCAACCCATCATACATGTTTTCATGCGCTTTAGAAATATGGAATGGAGTTTGTTTCATGGTTCCCTCCAATGCATGAAAAGTGTTTGAAGTTTTGATACATGATGTTTCACAGTGATTTTTATCAAATTCCCTCACCAATCCCTTAGTGAATTCATCATGTGTTTTTTCATGACAATATGAAACAGAATTTTCAAACCACTAACCATGAGCCATACCTTTGAGTTGTAGCGCTGCTCCTCCAATGGCCTCATCTTCTTCCTCCATTCTTCCTGCAGTGCAAGTGGGAAATGAACTGCGCTGTGGATCTGCACGTGTGGCTGAATGCCCACACCCATCATGATAATATCTAGGGCTTGCTTCATCTTCAAACTCTCTCAGAAACTTTTTGCAATTCTCCCTTTCTATCTCCTTAAGATCTTCTATGATAACTTCCATAATTTGGAAAAGAAGCAGGGAGATCTCCTCTTCCGTCATTCTTATTTTCTTGTTTCCATTGTAAAACTCAATTCCTATGTGAGGAGTTTCTCCTTCTAATGGCATATTATCTTGGATGCACAGGTTGAGCCAAGATTGATGCTCCGATACCACTGTAATGTTCCCTTTTGAGGAATTGCTACAATAGGGTCCAGAGGGATGCTGTATAAGGAAGCCAATGAAAAAATAAGCTGAAAGGGGACTTGGATCCATTTTTTAATACATCATACATTACACTTCCATAAGTGGAGCTCAAAGAAATCCCTCAAGGGAGGTTAAACAGATCTCTCACCCTTGGGTATCTCAAAGAAGTGCTCAAAGAGTGAGCTACAAAAATATATGAACATAATCATTAAAATTTGCAAATATGAACATGTCAATAAAGGGGATATAATGCAGCCATCATTTTCATTAAGATATCAGCAAAAATATATAGAAATATCTTGAGGGACAAGCCACTCAATCAATGGGAATCAATCTCCAATGATTAAAACAATAGAAACATGAGATACTGCAACAATGTAAAATGTAGGAGAGCAGTGAATGCGCAGTATATGTTAGAGTAGATGCTAATGTAGATGCATATAAATGAAATATGAGTGAAATATACAAATAAATTCACAAGAATATAAGAATGGGCTCCAATACAATATTTCTAGCCAATCTAGGAGAGATTGCTAGAAATGCCAGAGAATGTACAATGTGACAATTAACTTGTCACTGCAACAGAATCAAAATAGGAAACGAGGCTGTAGCAGATATGAAATGATGATGCCCTCCTCTGATAGTGAATCTAAGCAAAAGGCTGATCCCTTTACTCAGAAACAACTCCTCCTGATGAGCTCTAATGACCCTCCCAGCAACTACCTGCAAAAATAACACAGATCTAGCTGGAGACTGCGCTGTGAGGGAAGAAGGATGGTTGGCCTGATGCCAATGATATGAAAATAAGCCCGGGAGTCATCCTCATTGATCCTCTAATAGATATACAAGACCTCCACTGGAAAACAAGCCAAGGAACAACTCAAGAGATCCTCTGTTGTTGCACCCTGCAGCACAAAGTTACCCTGCTCTAGGAATAACGCTGTGGCTGAAGGAGGTAGTTTTGGACAAATGCCAGAATGAGGAAATGCAGATATAGAACCTCTCCTCCCTGAGAATGAGGTAGGGATTCCTGTTCGGGAACACCCTAGTGCTATGCAACACTGCACTCTTGCTAAACAACAAGAGGAGCATAGTCTCAATAGACCAAGCAAATAATAATCAAGCATGTCCCACAATGGCTCTCCTCCTCTACATATATAGCAAGTGCTCCTCTCCACCATGGGTCCCACCCACATGTGCCTTCCCACTCATGCAAGTGATCCTCCTCTAAAACTGTGTAGTCCATCAAGTAGATACATTGTATCTAGACAGTGCATGTGGACTTAGTCAAAATGACTAGATCAAGCATGATCCAATCCTGTTCACACCATGTGGTGCTCAAATCAGCTGCTTTATTATTCCTCCTTTCACACAAGGAGTGTTATTTCTCCATATAAGGGGGTTAAGGTGTCTCCTTACCCATTTTATTCAAAAAAATGAAAATATGCAAACTATAATGTTCCTTTTAGCTTGAGGCTAAAATTTGGGAACATTATAGTACCGCAATTTTTACAGCAATTAGCCGCGGTACCGCAGGAATGAGTAGGAAAAGTGTAGGAGTAGGATTTTTGGGATTTTTAAGAGCTTTTTCTAGTTCCAATACTTGATTTGGGAAAATTTATGTTTTTAGACTTCTAAGGAAGCAATAAATAGGTAATGATGAACCCATATAGACAGCTCAATGTCATGGTGACAAATTTCAGTGTAATAGACGGGTAGGTGGGGTGTGAGATCTACTAGAGGTGTAGATTGTACTCAGGCCATGAAAGTAACTATAGACATGGATGGTGCCATCCCACTTATGGGACAGAAAGATGAAGTCAGGGGTGGACAAGGCTTCCATGATGTCATCATCATAATATAAGATGGAGTGATGGGAGGAAGGGAGACCACATGACGTGGCGAAGCTACCTGAATCATCATCATGAGAAGAGAGGTTCACATGCACATCTTCATAGGGGATGATGTAAGAACAAACATATAAGAGATCTACTGATGTTGAGCCCAGGGTGATCACTGAAGGGAGGTCAAGCGAAACAACAGGGGAAGGTTTAGAGGGAGCTTCCACGAAGGGTCTCATGGATGATGACAGGTAGAGGATAGTGGTCATAGACTTCATCATCTTGACATTAGGAGGGGGAATGTCAATGGGAGCAAGTAAATCCTTATGTTGGCCCGCAGCATATTGCGCAAGTACAGGAGAGGTGGATTGATTTTGTTCAACCTCGTACTCCCGAAATACCTCTAAAGGGGCATAGTAATGCGTAAGGCGGGGAAAATGGTGAGATTAATGGCCATGGAGATCAAAAAAAGCACAAGGTTGGTTGGTGTGAATAGTATTGGTGTTCTTGGCTGTAGTCGATGAAGAAGTAGAGGCTTCAGTGACCGGAGACTGAGGGAAAGCGACTTTAACCATGGGCTTGATGCGAGGCAACTTAGGACAGGTATGGGTGGCATGACCGATGAAATCACACAAAGCACAGGGCTTTGGGGGCAGAGGAGGTGAAGGGTCAGTCTGGGTGACCTTGTCCTTTGAGGCCCTCTTACAAGCTTTTCCCTTCTTACCCGAAGTGGTCGCAACAGAAGATGGTTCCTGTTGAGGTGGTTGAGGCACTTTGACATCGGGAGAAGTCATAGGGACCGGTTGAACCGGGGTCAAAGAAATATAAGGTTTGGGTTGACCAGGAGGGGTAGCAGCTGGGGGATCAAGGTACCAGATGGGAATCTCCAGGGTTAGCTTAGGAAGAGAGAGGGTAGCCATAACAGGTGAAATGTAGACTCTGGGAGGAGGAGCTAGGAACAATATCTAACCGGAGGGGCAATGGCCAGGCAGGATGGATCCAAGATGGTTAAGGACTGGAGGAAACATTCCACGAGGATAAAGAGGCTCATGAGTACTAGCTGAGGGTGAAGGACTAGGAGGAGGAGGTCTAGAAGGCTGAATCGAAGGGTTAGGAGCAGGCTGTGGAGGGTGAGGAGGCTGCTGACTAGTCGAGGTGGGCCGCTTGAGGGAAGCCCGAGACGATTGCATCATGTAAACATTTGATGAGGTAGGATAAGAGACAGGAGGAGGGAGACCAGGGAATGTACCAAGAAAAGAGGAGTCTTTGTATACTTCGGGTGAGACATTGGTTAAAGGATCAATGGTTTTCTTATTGGCCACCGAAGAGATGATGGACTTAGGGGAGGTCTAAGACTTCAGTTCGTAATATGTCAAATTGTCAATGGTGACTATCTTTCCGTTATGAGGGAAGGAAATCTTGCGGTGAACCGCAGATGGGACAATAGACATCACATAGGTGTAGCTACGACCCAATATAATGTTTTAATCTAAGGGGGCATCAATGAATTCTATGTCAACGCAAACAATCTTTCCCGTAAGAGTAATAGGACAATTGTGGATCAAGCCAATGGGATGGGAGGCGTGGCCATCCCATGCTCAGAGAGTGATTATGGAAGGAGCCAACTCAGGTGATCCGAGTTGCTTCCAAACCAAAGTGGACATCACACAGGTGGATGCCCACTCATCAATGATACACTGGGAAATGTTGGCGTTCCGGATTTTGACTGGGATTTGGAAGGTGACGGAATTAGGAAGAGGAGGATGTTCTGACCGGTAAGCATCGAAGACAACCAAGCGATCATCGGCAGGATCTACAACGCCCATGGTAGATAGTAGAGATTTTCGTTGTGAAGGGCATGACTAGAGGAGTTCCAACATTGAGATGGCACTAGGAGATTGTGTCAAATCACGTACTATACTATACGAATTGACAACTTTGACAGAAGCATCATTTCTCCATAGTGGTCCCTTGGGGATCTTGCTATCAACCTCCACCTTAGGCTGAGGGATCTTCAAGGGATCATTAGGTGTCAAAAGAGGCTCTGTAGAAACTGAAGGAGGTGGCTTGGGGAGAGACGTAGCGGAAGGCTTGGTGTACTGATGAGACTGAGTCTGAAGGTTGAGGTCAACGATAACATGTTGATCATAGTTTATCATGAGGATCTGGTAATCGGGGGTACCAGATGGAAGAGGTTGAGTGGCTGCCTGACCTTCAGGTGGTTGGGTAGCCACAAATCCTTGCTGTGGGAAAGGATTAGTAAGCACAGCCAGCTGACTAGGTACAACATTGGAAGGGACAGAATGGGAGGCTTGCTGTCATCAAAATGTTGCTTGAGACTCCCACATATGCTTCATCTGTGGTAATATAGGACAATCATGCGTGTAATGACCATAAACACCACAACAAGAATAAGGCTTAATCATACGAATAGGCCTGTCCTACTTGGGCTGAGTTCCATGTTGCTGGTTAGCAGTGTTAGGTGCATTAGTTTGCAGATTAGGTCTAGAATTACTGGAGGCAGATTGAATTTGAGCGCCTTTCCTCTTCTTTTTGGAAGGAGGAGGATTAGTCGTGCCCTGCTATGCATACACCTGCCCCTGAGGGGGCGGTGGATGCTATTGCGGGGGTTGAGAAGGCAAGGGAGGTGAAGGTGCTAATGCTGGAGGAGTTGGAGCACCAGGCTATGGATACGAATAATAAGGAGGTTGGGTAACAGTGTGTCAAATAAGAGGTTGGGAAAAAAGAGGAGGCATTCCGTATCCTGGATACACGCTACCGGGAGGGGGAAAAGTGTAGGAGGTGCTGGCCCCCCCCTGGGGAAAACAATAGCCCATGGGAGGCTGAGCATATGGATTAGAGAGAGCTCCAATGATATTGTCAGCAGCGTGAGATGCCCTCGGTGCATTGGCACCACTGGGTCTTGGAAGATCAGTTAGAACGGTATAAACATAACCAGACTGAGTGTAGATCAGGTCATACTTTAATGCAATTTGGAGAGCGACTTCTTCGGTTTGAGGAAAATGCGATGCGACATATTTCCCGATAGGAGGCAAGAGAGATCTAAGGAACCAGTCCATGTAGACATAGTATTCGAAAGTAGGGGCTTGAAATAGGCTCTTTCTTCTCCGCCATTCCTAGACATGATCGGATAGGCAGGTCGCAAACGATTGACGGAAAGAAGTCAAAAGTTTGGTACCAGTGTCATAACAAAGGGGAAGCTGGAAGTAAGACATAAAATCCTGGGCAAGAGTTGAAAAGGTGGTATGAGAGGAAGGGGCCTGATCAACATACCACTTAGAAGCTTCACCAGTAAGCGTATGTTGGAAAAACTGAAGACGGACAAAGTCATCAGTAATGGAGTTAGATGAACACAACATGTGGAAAGATCGAACATGATTTGTAGGATCTTCACCAACAAGACATTCGAACTTGGGGATGTTGGAAGGGAGCTTGGTTGGCATAGCAGGCCAAGTAACATCATGGTGTATAGGGTCATTTATCAACTGGTCAAAATTGGGAAGGCTGAGGCCTACCATGTAGGGGAGCAAGGGCGCAATCGGGGTAGTGTCCGTTGCGGTCCCACTAGTGGTATTCCCATCATTAGGTCCAGGGTTACCACCAGCATTAGGTCCTGCACCAGACATGGTGAAGGTGACAGGGGGAGAACTAGGGGCGGTACGAGAAGGAGAACCTAATGAACTAGAAGAAGAGTCAGAGTGTGGACTCGGTGGAGGACTAACTCGAATCCTACCCGGAGGAGTAAGTATTCCTACAAGAAATTGAGGATGAAGGCAAAGAAATCTCCAGGATAAACGCTTTGGTGGCGCAATGATGACGACACATACACAACATAAGGGAAAAAGAGACCAACAAGGGCAGGGAGGTGTAGGATCAATTGATTACAATGTCGAAACAAGGGTAGAGAGGTGCAGGATCAATTGATTTAAATGTTTTAGAGTCTTTTCTTGGCAGTGTTAAACAATCCCTTTATCGCTTAGGGTGTATGTGTAAAGTCTGTAAATTTTAATTTTTAAACCCAGATGTTTGTAGAGAAAAATAAAAAGTGTGTTTTATAGCTGCAAATGAACATGCAAATAACAATATATAAGACTGAAATAACAAAAAATAAATAGCTAATAATGAAATAATATAAACCCAAGGAGGCGGGCCTCTCAAAAACTAGTCTGTAGGTGGGTGAAAAACTAATCAAAACACAATAAAATAGCCAATGGTTTGAAGGTCAGGAGGGACAGGGATCCAAAGGTCAAATCTGCTGGAAAGTGGTGCAGAAAACATCAACAAATCAGAGGAAACATTGCTGTAAATGAGGTGGTGAAAGGATATGTCCTAGAGGGAAACGAAGGTGACCCTAGGGGATAAACCCAAACAAAACTAATGGAGGTTTTTTGGATGGAAAAATAACCAATCTAAAGCGGATATGAAGGTGAGGTATTAGATCTGAAAAAAGCGCTGAACACACTGAAATTTCAGACAACCTGCAATAGCAAAAACTCTTCCACAAAAAGTGGAGGGTACTGAAGCCCTAGGGGGCTAGGTTCCCACTTAGTTGAGAAAAACAGAACAATTACAGGTCCAAAACAAGTGGAGACATAGGTCAGACAACCCTACACAGAGGCTCATACAAACCCATAAAACTTTTAGAAAATTTCCCACAAAAAGTTTAGGTCGTAGTTTTTGACCTATTTTTTGTAGAGGTCATAGTTTTTGGGCTGATTCCCGCTTCCTGAAGCTCTAGGTCGCAGGTTTTCGGCCAAAAAGTGTGACCTTTACTTTTGGCACTTTCGGCGACAAATTTCAGAAAAAAGTTTCGTCTTAGCTGTGGCTGATGTCTTTCACTTGCGCAATAGGTCCGAAAACACACGAAAGTTAGAATTTTTAATGTTTTAGGGTTTTATAGGTTAAAAAAAATCAATAAAAGCAAAAAAAAGAGGCTAAAGAGAAATCCTAGGGTTTGAAGTAGCTGGATATGCAAGGATTAGAAACACGACAGTGGTCGTAATCGTAAACCCGTGTGGAGTCGCTAGTTGTTAGTATGAATCTTAATTCCAAGCGTACGAAAAAACACCACTTTAGCTGTGCATAAAAAACAACCCTAACAGCAAAGATGGCTGCCAATATCCTCAGATATGAGTTAGGTGATCAAGATAAATGCTGCAAAAATCTAGATATATGCATCAAAAGACATTAAGCGGTAGAAAAAACAAGATTTACTCCATGCATCCAATAGACAAGACAAGAATATGTTGAATGAATTTTGTATTAATGACACCTGGGAGGAAAACACAAAAGGGTGTTACTAGTTCTCCTCAATGGGATGGGTTCTTGTAAGTCCTCAACACTTCAGATTTAAAATTCCTCTCTCTTGATGGTGTAGAAAACCCAGACAAAAATGGTAGCAAAATATGACTATGATGGTGGATCAAAGTCAGACCAAAAGTATAGATCCAGAGTGATTTTTTGCAAACAAAAGGTGGTAAATAAATGGGAAAACCTTTCTATTTATAACAAAATATTGAGTTAGTCTAGATATTGGTGCATAATTAAAATATTATTAACCAAATAAAGATCCAACTTTTATGGAATATTTTATTATATTTGTTGGAGGGAAAAGGAATTTGACTTGGGTCAAATCTCTTTATTTGTAAATGATAAATAAATAAATGATTTATTTATAATTTTAAGGATGTGGTTGAGTAATAATCAAATAAATGATGATTTATTTAATTATTTATGGGTGATTTATTCATATTTAACAAAAAATATTATTTAAATAAGGTTTAAATAATTATTCTTAGAAAATAATAAGATAAATAATGATTTATCTAATTAATTTATTTGTTTTGGGTTAAATATAACGAGGAATATTAATTAAACTATTGTTTAACTAATTATTCCTTGAGGAAAATCAAACAAATGTAGATTTATTTAATATTTCCTCATGGGGTTTCCTGTTTAGACCATAAACAACTTAATAAAGGTGGTTTACTAAGTCATTTTCATAGTGAAAGCAATTTTAATTAGGGTAAAATTGGTCTTACATGGTGTACTTGGGTCCATCTAATAATAATAGGTTAGATGACCAAAAAATATGGTAACAATATCACCTTTCTCCATTTTTATTTTTCCTGAGCTTGTCCTTCAATGCCAATTTTCTGTGGTCACTGCTACTCTGAAACATATCTGACAAAGCCTTTCCAAATTGCATATGGAGTTGCTTTTCCATGGAGACTTGAGACAATGTGGTCTCGTACTCCCTCCAATAATATCCTCTTCACCTTTGCAACCTTCTTTTGCCAATCATCAAGAAGAGTGACATGTGCTCCTGCGGGCTTGGGAATGTCATTATCAATGAATTCTTTCAACCAGTTGTCCTCTATAATTTCCTCCATTATGCCTTTCCATGAAACATAATTAGAACTTCCCTCGAGTGCATATTCTAATCTCAAGCCATTTAAATCCATCTTAATCTTGTCCGCCTGTCGCACCAAAGAATAATTTTGGAAATTAGAATGCTATTCAACACAAACTCAATTTCTTGTCCACTATAGTGATTTTTTGTGCTCTAATACAAAGTAGAAATTATACAAACAATATGTATATAAATGGATTCAATCAAATCATGCGATATGTTAAAAAAAGATACTGAATCCTTCTACAAATCAATTGCAGAAAATAAACACGATTGCTAATCACAACAAGTAAAGAAAGAAGCAAATCAATCCACAACATAGTTATTTTCTTGGGGAAAGCTTGCTGCTCAAAACCTCTCTATCTTCTATTGTATATTCACCAAGGAATCATGAAACAATTACAATGCACTCTTCTCACAAGAGTCTGCTGCACTCTCACAACTGTCTCATACTGATCCAGACAAAATTGACCAACACTTAGTCAATTTTCAGCCTCTGCTAAGCCTTCCTTGCTTGCGCAATTCATATGGAATCCAATCCCTATTCTTTAGGAAATTCAACCTTCCCAAACTACGCATTTCTCATGGGAAATCCTATAGATGTTTTACTGTATGCGGGCAACCTACTAATAATACAAATAATAGTTAACATTCCTTTAACCTTTGTCTAAGCTCGGTCTCCACTAGAACTGACATGCATGAAACGATTAATAGTAAATCATCAGTTACATGACATATCACTACAAGTGAATTAAATATTATTTAATTCACTTGACCTCTCACTAGTGCAACCAACATTTACAACTAGTTAAACTGATTTTAACTCAATTAATTGAGTTAGCTGATTTCTCATGCATTAAACTAATGCATTAACAACAACTCGGACTCAATAACTAATAGGATCACTATGCATGCCTCACCAGCCACCCTCAAATCAAAATTCATGATCTAACAGAGTTTATTACACTCAATTAACTATTACAAGTGATTATGAGATAATATTACATCTTATTGTCCAACTTAATTAAGAGAAAATTAAATTAGACACACATTTCTTGTTGACTTTTCAACAGAACTTCTACATCTTTATAAAAAAATGATTTCGTACTAGACAAAATATGGGAGTCAACTTGATTGTTACTGATTTTATCAATTTTTGATTACTGATGGGAATCAACTTCAGCCTGAAAAAGGGGATTTTTCTGAACAAAAAATAGTTTAGAATGATGACTTGTTTGTTGTAAATCATCTTGTTGAAGCTGTGATTCGAGCTGCAACAATTATATCTTTTCTTGTGCATTATGCAAACATGTATTAATTTCAAAGAGAGTGTATTTGATGATGTGTATCATCCCATCAGCAATGGAATGTATGATTTAAAAACTCTATTGCATCATCAATCCTAGCGATTTTCTCCAATCTTATAATTAATACCTTAGGCTAGAAATTGAACAAAATTTGTCGGACTATTTTTGCAACACTTTTAAATATTTCTACACAAACTCAATGCATATGCTGGAATTTTTAAGAATGGAGGGACATGCCAATGCATATAATAACTTCAATGCAAGATTAAACTGCACGGGCATTTAATATCAATGCACAACCATCACAAATTCGACTCACAAAACTCCACGCTTACCGCACTATCATATATCACGACCAATACACTTCCAACATCCAACGCATATAACACTATGCCAAGAAGACAACCTATAGCACTATAAATCAACATATAAAATTATATTCAAAGTTTTAAGGAGGTTCAATCAATGCATAGAGAATGGTGATACCCACATTGTTACCTTTAATTCTTCGTTGTAATAATCCTCACCACTGGAGAAAATGACTTGAATTTGTTGCTTCCTTTTACAATTCCATATATATGCATCATCCCATGCAACATTCAAGCATTGAACCATATGCGTCACATACTTGCATTCAAACTATTCAACACTACATCCAACAAAAATTACATACTATTAGAATGGGTTGACCTTCATTGAATTTGTCTTCTTCATATGCCAAAATATGAGGAGAAAAAAAGTGGTAAACCACTGAGTTATAAAAATATTGACATCTAATCTACTAAACTACTTATTTTTGACCTTCAAGTACAAATTTAGATTTTAAATTCTATCATTAAATTTTAAAATTGTTAGTGGCTTTCTTTCAATAATATGAAACAACCTATCATGCCACCTGTGTCTTCTTCTCCTACACAAACCAATGATTTTAACGCACTCACAAGGCAAAAATTCTCTCAACGATCTTGAAAAATTACTCAACACACATGTAAGAATCATTTACCACACACACACACACACACACACACACACACATATCTATGTTGCCTTCCCTCTTCATATTACACCATCACCTCCTTTCTATTGGCACACGTCATCGGTGTCGATTCTGTATTGCAGGAGGTCGTGCGTTTGGGAGAATTTGGATTTAAATTCCATATTCTATTGTATTATTGTATACTGGATATGAAAAACTAGATGAAAAGGTTTCTACCCTAGGGGAAACAGTCATAGAGACTCAAATATCACAACATGAACTGTTTGAGAGTGAAGGTTCCTTCACTAGTCAAATATGTGCGACTAGAAATACATGGGAATTTGGTGCGTTGTTTAGTGGGGAAATGGAAGAATTTAAAGAGTTGGAGGCATGGGATCACGCGAGAATGAACAAGGACAGAAGAAAATAAATGAATATTATCCACAACTGTTATGTAAACACCTTTGAAGCAATTGAAAGTGGCATAGTTACCATACATTGGGACATGGTCGAGCCAAGAATGCGTAGTGAAAATCTTCTATATTTGGGGCAAATGCATCTGTCATGGAAGAAGAAATGCATCTGAGACCATGGTAGAAGATATTGTTGCGTGGGGAGCAACGGAACTGAAATGATTAGAGAGAGGGAAAGAAATTTGGCGTTATCTCAGGTCACATAAAGTCACTGAATGGTAGATGTGAGACATGCACAAAGAGTTGAGTAATTTCTCAACTGCTTAAGGAAAGTTTCTAGGTCAACATAAAAACACAAAACTAGTGGTGAAAAATTTCAAAGGCCACAAAATCAGCGATGCCTACATTGCTAATGAAAAAAAATTCCAGGTGATCACAGTGGGAGGTAGAGAGACAAATGAAATCACTGAACCATAAAATTAATGGTTTTAATTTGAGTATGGTAGGAAGGAGGCTCGCTGATGGATAAAGATGGCATGGAACATTTTTTTTTAATTGATTTTTTAAAACTATATGTAACACATGCCAATGCTATTCAAGGAGAAACTTAAACTGGGGACCTGCAACCCTCACGCTCTGATGCCATGTTAAACACAACCATGGTGAAGACCAAATTTGAAAGATAAACATTGAATGCATATGTTATTCACATGATATACATTTATAATACATTTATTGGAACAGGGTCTCCTAACAAGCTGCGAAACTGGTCCATTTTAAATATTTTTGATTATATTTAGTCTAGCACAGGGGGTTTTGGGGTGGGTCAAAGCCCCGAACACATTGTAATGGGTAAAAGGGTAAACTAGGGGTCTGAAAACCATGGGTTGCGGACCATAGGAAATTCGAGGCTAGATTGTTATAAATATAGATGCATTTTGTATTATAAAGAATAAGAAATGATGAGCTATTGATGTGGATAGTGGTTTAAGATAACTGTTTGGGTTTTGGGAGAAGGACTCCTGCTGGCTGTGTGTGCGGAGATCCAAGTCCAGCTGTGTGCGGACCTTGTTGCTATGTGCTCAGGTTGGGAAGGGAATTGTAAGGAAGAATTGATGAATGAATGAATGCGAAATATTGTTAGAGAACTGAATCTGTGAGTACTTTTGTGTGAATTACTGATAATTGTTGTATTATGCATTTTTTGTCTTTTAGCTGCGAAAGATCTGTGTACTGTGGTTTTGAATCTAGATCTGTTATGTTCTATTTATGTACTGTTGTGTTGATGTTATAACAAGCATATAACTATATATCTAGTGCACATGGATGCAAATAGAGACTTAATTAACTCTGCATAGAATAAGATAATCTAGGAATCACTAGATCTAGTGCAACTCTGCTTGCCTTACCCATCCTTTCTCAGGGTGTGGAAACTTGGTTTCAACACCCACCCATGCTACTTCGGGTGAGACTTTGGCCTGCGCAAGTAGGTCACTACCGAAAGGGCCAGTAGTATAGGGGTTTGTTGGCAAACCTTGCACACCAAACCCAGGTCAGGACCCCTCAAGCCAACAAATGGTTCCGTTTAAGAAAAAGGTCAAAGAGGAGTTGGACAAAATGCTGACCGCAGGTATCATTGAACCAGTTGAACAGTCAGATTGGGTAAGTCCAACGGTCGTCCAGGAAAAAAAGACAAAGGGGGAAATACACATCTGTGTGTATCTATGAAAGCTAAACAACGCTTGCATTCATGACCCCTTCCCTACACCCTTCTCCGATGAAATCCTTGATAGCGTGGGTGGCCAGGAGGCCTATTCCTTCACCGATGGGTTCTCCGGATACCACCAAATCAGAATTGCACCTGAAGATCGCAGTAAGACTACCTTTGCGACCGAGTGGGGTTCCTTCCAGTATACGGTCATGCCCTTTGGTCTCAAGAATGCATTTGCTATTTTTTCAAGGGTCGTGGTGGCTGTGTGCAAGGAGTTTATTCATAAGTTCCTGGAGGTTTACTTCGATGACTGGATAGTATTTGGCTTGGTGAAAGAGCATGTCTTGAACCTGCGGTTAATGCTGGATGCATGCTGAAAGCACCAAATCTCCCTGAATATCAAAAAGTGCATGTTTTGTGTACCATTCGGAATATTTCTTGGACACATCGTCTATCGGCAAGGATTGATGGTTGATCCTGTGAAGGTAGCCGTGATTATCAACCTTGCAGCCCCCACCACGGAAATATAGTTATGTTCTATTCTCGGTCACATAGGCTATTACAGGAAATTCATCCAGGGATATGCCCTGATCACAACACCCATGGAACAACTACTAAAAAAGGATGTCTCTTTTTTCTGGAATGACGAATGTCAGAAGAGTTTCGAACTGCTGAAGGAGAATATGATCTCTGCACCCATACTAATATTTCCTGACTGGTCAAAGGAATTTCACGTACATGTCGATGCGTCAGGAATCACCCTGGGCGTGGTTCTCACTCAACCTGGAGACAGAGATATTGACCACTTGGTTGCCTTTGCAAGCCGAAAAATCTCAAGCACAGAAAGAAATCCCTCTACCACTAAGCTTGAAGGATTGGCCATGGTATACACATTGCAAAAATATCAGCACTATCTGCTGGGTGGACACTTTAAGATGTTCACTTATCATTCAGCTTTGAAATATCTAGTCAAAAAGCCTGTGTTGGGGGGGAAGGTTTGTCGCTAGCTGTTTCTATTCCAAGAATATGATTTTGAGGTCATCGTTAAACCTGGGAGGTTGAATGCAGGCCTGGATCATCTCTCTCGCATCGACACAGGGGAAGAGCCTACTAAATTGGATGAAGGCTTACCTGAAGTGCAGATGTTTACCATTAAGGTGGTTGATGCTCACTTTGTTGATATCATTGAGTTCCTTACTACAGGCGTGGCCCTTGCAGTGTATTTGGTGCAACAGAAGAAGGAGTTGGTTACTCGGGTTGCAGACTTTCCTATCATCGCCGGATAGTTATACAAGCTAGGTGCAAACGAAATACTACGAAGGTATGCATTGGAACATGAACGACCCACCGTTTTAGCAGAAGCCCACAATGGAGTTGCAGGAGGCCACTATGTAGGAAGAGCTACAATGCAAAATATTTTGAGGGCTGGATTATGGTGGCCTACCTTGCGTTAGGATTCATACACCTATTGCAGATCTTGTGATACATGCTAGTGCACTGGTCGACCTTCGCGACGAGATGACATGCCATTACAGCCTCAAGTGGCCCTATAGGCTTTTGAAAAATGGGCTATTGACTTTATAGGACCCATCAATTCGCCAGGCAAGAAAACAGTGCGCGCTACATCATCACTGCCACTGACTATGTCACTCGCTGCGATGAGGCATAGGCGGTCAAATATTTTACTACAGATACTGCTGCGCACTTCATCTTTGAGAAGATTCTGACCAGGTTTGGCTTCCCAAAGATCCTAATGAGTGGCAGAGGTATGCACTTTGTTAACCAAATGATTCAAGCCTTGAATGAGGAATTCTGGATCCACCATGCGAAGAGTACACCCTATCATCCCCAGGAAAATGGGGCAGTTGAAGCTTTTAACAAAATTTTGGAACAGGCATTAACTAAGGTTTGCAATGCCGATCGAAGTGATTGGGATGTGCGCATACCCTCGGTTTTGTGGTGATACCGAACGACCTGTAAGAAGCTAACGGGCAGGACCCCCTTCCGAATGGTCTATGTCAAGGAGGCCATTATGCCCGTAGAATACATTGTTCCTAGCCTACGCATCACTGCGTTCACTAATATGGTGGACACAGATATCATAGAGGAACGTCTGGCGCAACTAGTGGCTTTGGAGGAAGATTGGTTTATTGCTAATTTTCACCAGCAGGTTCAGAAGGCTCGCGATAAAGCCTGGCATGATCGACATATTCGTCAAAAGAAATTCGTTGAAGGTAATCTTGTCTTGTTGTACAATAGCCAATTTGCGAAACATCTAGGTAAATTCCTGTAGCATTGGCTTGGTCGCTACACAGTTAAGGAAATTACGAATGGCGGGGCAGTCCAGCTTGCTACCCTGCGCAGTGACCTCGTTCCTAGATTTGTCAATGGAAGTCGACTCAAGCCATACCAGGCTAAGGAATATGTGTCCGTACCACTGCAGTGACTCGGGACGAGTCACAAGATTGTGTTGGGGGATTGTTGGAATGGGGTCTCCTAACAAGCTGCGAAATTGGTCCATTTTGAATATTTTTTATTATATTTAGTCTAGCGTAGGGGGTTTTGGGGTGGGTCAAAGCCTCAAACGCATTGTAATGGGTCAAAGGGTAAAATAGGGGTCCAAAACCATGGGTTGCGGACCATAGGAAATTCAAGGCTAGATTGTTATAAACAAAGATGCATTTTGTACTGTAAAGGATAAGAAATGATGAACTATTGATGCAGCTTGTGGTTTAAGATATCTGTTTGGGTTTTGGGGAAAGGACTCCTGCTGGCTGTGTGCGTGGAGATCCAAGTCCAGCTATGTGCGAACCCTGCTGTTGTGTGCATAGGTTGGGAGGGGAATTTTAAGGAAGAATTGATGAATGAATGAATGCGAAATATTGTTAGAGAACTTAATCTGTGAGTACTTTTGTGTGAATTACTGATAATTGCTGTATTATGCGTTTTCTGTCTTTTAACTGCGAAAGATCTGTGTACTACGGTTTTGGATCTAGATCTCTTATGTTCTATTTATGTATTGATGTGTTTATGTTATAACAAGCATATAACTATAGATCTAGTGCATGTGGATGAAAATAGAGACTTAATTAACTCTGCACAGAATAAGATAATCTAGGAATCACTAGATCTAGCGCAACTCTGCTTGCCTTACCCATCCTTTCTCAGGGTGTAGAAACCTGGTTCCAGCACCCACCCATACTACTTCGGGTGAGACTTTGGCCTGCACAAGCAAGTCACTACCGAAAGGGCTAGTAGTATAGGGGTTTGTTGGCAAACCTTGCGCACCGAAACTAGGTCAGGACCCCTCAAGCCAACAACATTTGAGTGACTATTGGATTCATTTTACAAGGTCTCTTGGACTTCCTTTGACTGTTCAACTTCCACACCATAACCCTTAGTAGACTAGGTGTCCAACACTTTGACAATATAATTTATAGGCGTAGTCTAACTTATAGATGAAAAAACCATTTTCACCGGAATTCACCAAAATTCGGCAATACAATTTCAAGATTTGTTGTTGTTTAAAATACATTTTTGAATGCATTAATAGATTGAACGCCCTAAAAAATACCTAGGGCACTCAAATTATGCATATTAAACAATTTAAAGTCAAAATTTTAAAAATCTCTATCAGATTTTGATTAAAATTTACCAAAAAAATGCCATGAAAAATGTTATTTCATTTATGACTTAGTTTTCCTCACATTTCATTATTAGGTCACTTTAGCATGGAAATGATGTTTTAATGTGTTGTGTTTTGATGTAAAAACTTTGACTTGGTCAAATTACATAAGTAAAATAAATTAGTTTAAAAAAATAAAAGATAAAAAATATTTTAAATAAAATTGAGATAAAATAGTAAATTTATAGTTAGCCGTTTTTTTTCCTTCCCGTTTTGACAACCCATGGTTTTTCCAATTATACACACACACACACACACACACACACACACACACACACACGCCTTGATCCATCTTATCTCTGGATTTATCAAGTCTAGGCCGTTGGCAGATCCAGACTTTAGATGAATTAAAGTGGTTATATACACATATGCACATATCTCATTTTTCTCACTTAGATTGATTTTAAGTGTAATTTTTGCCTTCTTCAAGATGATATCTTGTGTTACTTAAAGAGTTGATGCATTTTCAATAGCAATGACTACAATTGGATTTACATTATTGTACCCTTTAAAAACAAGGGTTCTTGATAGAGTGATTAATTTTTGAGAGAAAAAATGGGTGGATGATGTTTAATCATGTCCAACATTTTGGGTGGAATCTCCACCCATTGTCAAGGAATTCGAGAGTGATTAAATTTATATAATAACAATGCTTGTATGAGCATTGAATTTACATAGTTCTATTCATCCCAATATTCATTTTTGAATTGAATTAATTTGAATTATATATTTTTTTATTAAACTTAATTATAAATTTTCAAAAAATATCAATATGTTTTTCTAAATAAGGAGTAGTCTTTAAGTATGAATTTTTAGGGTTTTGGCATATTTCTTCCTCAATCCTGACATATTTCAGAGAGGAGAGAAGCAGGACATAAAAGAACACGGGAACTATGATTTTCATTAAGGGAGGAAATATATATATATACATTCAGAAACAGTTAAACTTGAAACTAATTCCTAACTAATTTTAGGAACCGATTCTTTAATAGAAACAGATTTGTTATGTAGATTAATCCCTAAGACTCCCCCTTAATTTTGAAGGTTACATTTTTTTATTCCTAACTTTTGACATTAAAACTCAAAATTAACTTTTCCTAGCGGTTTGGTGAAGATATCCACTAACTGTTCCTTGGATTCACAAAATTTGAGAACAATATCACCATTTTTGATGAGTTCATGAATGAAGTGAAAACGAGTGTCAATATGTTTTCTCTTTTGATGAAAGACATTGTTATTTGACAAGGAAATAGTGGAAGTGTTGTCACAAAGGATTGAAATCGATTCATTTTCTGTATATCCGAAGTCAGAGAGAAGTCTCTTTAGCCACACTGCTTGACATGATGTTGAATTCGTTGCAACGTACTCAACCTCTGTTGAAGATATCACAACTATGGGCTGGTTTTTAGATGAACATGAGATCAAGTTTCTACCAAATAGAAAATCATAGCCATAAGTTATTTTCCGATCATCAATACAACTTGCATAATCACTATCTGTATAAACAACAAGTTTACTATCTGCAGAGGCTGCATACGATAAACCATAATTAGATGTATCTGCAATGTATCTTAACACCCCTTTTCCAGGATTCCAATGACAACATGTTGTGTGAAATAACTATCAAATTAATTCACCAATATTTTCATATCAATCTGGGCTCGTAAACAGGAGTTGTACTGCATTCTCAAGGTTTAGATTTTAGAGTCGAAGTTTATATGATTCCTTATGATATTTCATTCAAGAATTGAGGCACACACAAACATCTATAAACACACACTATCAGAAAGAAATCAATTCATCTCATCATAAAAATAGGAACAATGAGAAAAATCTGGTTTGAACACTGGAAATCCTTATTCAATTTATCTCAACATTAAATTTGAAATCAAAACCATTACCAAATCAACAACAACTTTGATTCAATAACTCACTGCTTGCAGAAAATCTTAAAACCCTAATTCTAATCTTTGGAGGTCACACTTAAAAGGAATTACCTAATTTGAGTAAACCTATAAGTTGATTCCACACTCACACAGTGAACTCACAATTACTAATGGTATCCCTAATTAACTTTGATGACAAAAATTCATACCAATTTCACTATACTGGTGTCAAGAAAAAAGGTGCACTATCACACTGGTTTGAATATGGATTTTACACACAGACTTCAATCATGATAGCCATTGATATTTCATACCTAGCCAACCCAACTGTATATGTATTACCTACTTCGGACAGTTTTAATCCTCCAACTTCTATTTTTCAAACCAAACTGAAATAAACTCAGGCTATCAAAATGCACAACTGTACTCTGAAGATTAGCTTTTAATTATAGTTGTCTTTCATCAAACTTCCAACCATACTTTGGCAAAGTTACTCAAACTTCTACAGAAATCGACACTCTCGTTTCTACAACAAGATAATGTTATCAATTCAATCAACACACACTGCATTATGACATAGAAATAGAAATGAATTAAATCTCGAAACTAAAAGTTGACAAGTTCACATAAATTACCACTGGTAGTCATTTAATCATCCTATGAAACTTGCAATAAAATGTTTCAATATTTAATGAATAATTTCTTTCGAACCAAGTTGCAGGGGTTAAATCACTTCATCATTGCTATTCTCGTGGAGTGGAATTGTGAGACTTTCTCCAAACTATGAACCCTAACACACAATTTCAAGCATCGATCTAGAAAGGAACGCTGGTTAAGATTCTGCCATGATCGTTCTGTCCTTAAGGGAATATGCACTCACCCAAAATAATCTTGCCAATTCAACTCGACCTAAATGATACAACAATATTCGTAAATGACCTCTCACTCCTAATTTTATGAAAAACGAAACAAGACTGTAAACTTCTACTTAATCACACCAAAAGAATGAAGAAAACTTGCTCAGAACTATTTTATGAATCATCTACTTTCTCCTACCTGGTCAACACACGGGTCTCCTAGTGACTTGCTGGATAAGACCCCAAAGAACCTATACATGTCTCTTCAATGAACAAAAATTCACACTCCTATTATACCTTAAGCAATGATAAATCTCAAGCCAAAACTCCAATTCAAACGAAAATATTCTTCTTCAAACCAAACACATGGAATTCAAACATAATTGTTCAATCTAAAAATGACATGCATCTGCTACGAGAAATTGAGCTATGTTTACAAATATAAGCTACACACACATGAAATGAGATGCGGATTATTTTAACACACATAACCAATTAATCATTAAATCTGTTTGCAAATTGGAGCTATGCTCTCCTACTGAAATCGATCTAGAAATTCCACATGTACTCTAGTCCTATCTACTTATCTCACAAAAGATTTAGTTAAATGCATATAACCATGCTCTTTCCATTCACACAGGAACACATTCAGTAAAATCGTTTATCCTAAAAGGTGAAAGAGTATATGCTTAACTCTGTTTCTGAGCAAAATTTCAATTCAGATTGATGCGTATGGGAAAAAATGGAAAACAATCCTTACGGAAAGAACCAGGCACACTTGTAGCCACAATCACAGAGCTTTTAACATAACATTCCCAAACTGATCCTTGATATATGAAATTACCTCTGCTACAGCAACATAAATCAAATGCCAGAAATGAAATCGATTTTCAAAAGCAATCAATTATGCAATCAAGAATTGAATCAAACTATACTTACGAATTCCCTCTATTACAACAACATGAATCAAATTCCAAGAAACAAAATCGAATTTCAAAAACAAATAATTATGAAATAAAGAATTGAATCAAAATATGCTTACGAGTTACATCTAGCTACGTCTACGGGGCTGAACCAGTTGTGGTGGGCCCTTGCCACACCAGGGAAAGCGTTGGATTACAGTCCTAACTACACCTACGGTAACTTATCTTAGAAGTTCATCAAATCCATAGCATTCCACAGCTAATCAAGAATGCATCAGAATAATTACAATTCGGCTTTCACCAACAGAACATGAAATCACAGTTTAGTATTGATAGCTGAAAACGAAAATACAATAACCACCTTAATAAAATCATATGTTTTTGCCTTTATAGGCATCCTTACTTAAATAATTAGTAGCAATTCTATTACAGACCAGGAAGTTGGAAACCATGGATATGGTAATCCACGAATTCAACACTAATTGTCCTAAATTTACACTATCAATTTCTTATCAAAAACCACATGTTGCTATAGGAAAAAGGTTCCTAATTCTTGTCAACTGAACTCCATTATACGGATAGTGGCCTGCTGGTTCTTCAACGATCCTTGAATTTGTCGAAGTGCTGGAGGTAGCATCGAACTTGCTGAGCTGGAGCTTCTATCTTGAGGTATGCTAGATTATCAACTGAAGGATAGTTGAAGGAACATATTTTTCCTCCTAAGTCAAAGAGCCAACCAAACAAGTCCTGCAAGAAATCCATCATTCTACCCATAATAGTAAGTTAACAAATAAGCATGCTACTAAAAATGCCTAAACTAGCTATAGAATAGTAGAAACAATTATACTTGTACTACCTTTTACGTTTAACAATAATTGAGGAAAGTATGGCCATATTAAGGATAAGGAGAGGAAAAAGGAAGTATATATGTGTCACAAATAGGCCAAAAGAGGCAAAGAAGGTAAGGAAGAAAAGACAAAAATTAGCCTCAACATCTCCCCCACACTTGGTCTGAGGCATGTCCTCATGCCTCCAAGTCATCACTGTCCAGTAAAAAATCAGTTGCTTGGGCCAACTTCTCCAAACTTTTCCAAAATGACGCTGAGAATTTTGTGAACTGTGCATCCAATCCTCTAGCACTTTTCCTCTTTGCAAACTGAAATTTAGATGTCTTCCATGATTTCAACCTTTGATACTTCCTTCGAAGCTCATCATTATGTACATATATCTGGAGGTTCTCTTCTCTTAACTGATCATTTTCCTTACTTACATATTGGAATATTGTCTTAAACATGTGAGCCTTGTTCCTTAATTTAGAGATTTTATTATGAAGTCTTACTAATCTAATCTTGAAATTTTCTTCTTCATCAGGGACTGATATCTTTGCTGGAATTGTTGACTTTTGGGGATGAATCTCATCTAGCATGTGGCCCATACCCTGCTTTGGAAAATGACCCTGCTGTTCTGGGCTTATGAAAGGGGGATCAGGGAAAAAAGCATGTACATATTGGGAAATATCATCTGGAATCTAAAACTGATGGGAAGATGAGGGAGATGAAGGAAATTGGGGAGAATATGGGGGAGAGGGAGTAGCAGAATATGGGGATGAGGTCCCAAAAATGTGTTGGGAATCAACAGTGGTGAAAGGGGATTTACCCATGCTTCTAGTCCTTTTCTCTAGTATGACAGTCTCAGAAGTGGGAACTGGAGATTTACTAGCATGAATTTAGTTTTTCCCCAATCTGGGCTTGTGACCTTGTTGAGTTGGGGTATTTTCAATTAATTCTTCAGGAGGGGACAAGGCTTTTCTTCTTCGTTTTCCTAACTACCTTTTTGAAGGTCCAGCTTCATGACTAAAGGAAGGATCAGGCCTTGTGGAATTTCTAGTTGGAAGTGTAGTAGATTGGATGGGTGAAGTGGGTGCAGCAGGGATGTTTACTTTTTATTTTGAAAATTGAATTATAGACCTCTGTCTCCATTTCACCTGAGTTTATTCACCTATAAAATTCTCTATGAGGAAATCCTCCCATGACTTTTTACTTTTGCTCAATTCAAATACAACCAGGATCTTGATCAAGCTATGATGATACAATGCAGTCTCTGTTTTCCGATTCTCCAATTGAACTCCTCTGGCCATCTTATGCAAACTTAGTTTCAAGAAATGGGGAATATCTACATAACAGTCCTCAATTAGATGCATTAACAATTTGATCTGATATATAAATATGACTGCATACCTGCCTTCACAAGTTAGAAAGTGTTGGATCATGGTTAGCAGTGACTACCATTGATCTTGAATGCAACTCCGCAGCATTCCCTTTTGCCAACTCAGTGACTGATATGGTGGTTTTAAGAATTTCGGCAATTTTTTATGCTTAATTGCCCCCCTTTGAATAATTTATCACGTCCAGTGGGTAATCTGATTTCTCCACTTAATGATTTTTTTGTGACTTCGAGACACAGGTTCCCGAACTTTGCTCTCTTTCCATTGAAATTTTGGGCAAATTCCAATGCCACAGCGTCATTGTATCCTTGGAATTTTTGTAGAAAACCCCCCATCCTTTTCGTTCGATGGCCTCCTTGCATAATTGATAATTTGCAGTTCGAGAAAATTGGGCAAATGTGGGCTCATGTCTATTGGTTCCCATGATCCAAGAAGATTCAAACATCTCTGCACTCAACTTGTGGCATGTAATCACAACTTTCATGACCCACAGTGAGACGGATATCTAAGCAGGAAGTCAATTTAGAAATAAATGCATCACAGAAACGTTTATTCCTTGGCTCTGGAAACTCGGTGACTGGCATCCGTTGTGGCTCACAATAAGAACATTTGCAGGTGTCCACCCTTTATGAAAACAACCCATACTCCAACATCCTCTCTCTTGATCAAAATTCACCTTAGCCTACACATAGATGCTACATTGCCTATCGTGGAGAGGGATAAAGACACAATCATGACTTACGATGGAGACATTACCCAGTAGTCGGATCATGAGGACGATTCTGAGTTTAAACGAAAATAACACATAAGCTTATGATGGAATCTTGGTATACATGAAAGGCTTGGCCCCTATGGTGTCATTATGCCCGAAATCATATTCCTGTGTGGATGGTGCCTTCCCTTGTCATCATGTGCTTTTCTTCCATCGTGCGCCCTCATCAACAGCCCTTATCATAACCTGTAATCATATGAAATTTGGACATGGGTGGACGGGATTTTGAAGGGAATGGGTGATTCTGGGATGTAGGATTTTAATTGGTTTGGAAGGAAAAAATGAAGGTAGAAGCATAGGGAACCTGGTCGACAACATGTACTTGTAATAATCATTTAAACTACCTATAACTAAATTAAGAAAATTGAGCACATACCTTTGTCACTTAAATGATATTGGGAATGAAAATAACATCATATCTTATCAATACAGGAGCAAGTCTGTTGTTCGAGATGTAGCTTCTGCTGTAATGACGATCATGGTCAATAGTAAAATTTGCAATAAGTAGTGATATCCAAATAAATCAGACTTTTAGGCCTAGGCTGCAATTCCAGGATTGTACTGCTATTAAAAATAGAGATTTGAATAGTTTATTGGTACCATAGATTATTCATGACCATGTTGTAGCTTCTAGACAGCAGATTTCCAAAAGAATATTTTGGTCCAGTATTGATTGTCTAGGTACAAATATAACAAATTTAGAGTAACTCAAGCATGGACATGGTTTTTGTGAAGAACAAAACATAGAATCTCCAATTTCTCTGACAAAGTGACACTCAGTTTCGTGAGGTGGCGCTGGAACCTATCCACCATCTCATGAATTTTAACCAGGCTTGAGATGATAACTGCCTGGGGAATTTCTATTTAGGGAGCTTGAAATGTCCTGAAAGAAGGCTCCAGGGGGCTTCTTTTCCGTAATTATTCCAGTGGGCCTGGAAAAGAATAATTCAATGCCCATTGGATCCCTAGGCTACCACCACCTTATTGTTTTATTGAGCCTAAGGTATTTCCTACTCAAGGCATTCATATTTAGAGAGTCTAAGTTGCCCTTAGAAGACTCCAGGGAGTTTCCTTTCCAAAGTTATTTCCTTGGGCCCGAAAAAGAACAACTCTATGCCCAAGGAATCCCTAAACTTCCACTGGTCCATAAATTTTTACGAGCCTGGATCAATCAGTGCTCGAGAGCTTCATTTTTCGAGAGTTTGAAGACATCTAAAGAAGACTCCAACTGTTCCTTTTCCATAAATAATCTGCCAAGCCTGGATAAAGGAATAAACCCACTCCTGCCGAATTTCTCCTTTATTCTACATGGACTGTGAGGAGAAACACTTGTAGATATGGAAATTGACAGTCCACTAGTTAATCTATATATATATATGAAAAATAGATAAGAAAAATCAATCAACTGATCCAGCAAGAGGCGAGTCATTTCCATGAACCAGCTCTAGTCTTGGATCCTCCTGAATGTCCTGTAAAAACAAATCATGGGAGAGTGGTTTATGGTAAAATTTTAGCCAATGGCCATTCACCACAAAGGAAGTCTGCTCATCATCAATGGTTCTAATACGAACTTAACCGTTGTCAAAAACTTCAACTACCTCATAGGGTCCCAACCAACGAGTAGAGAACTTACCTTTGAACTGTTTGAACTTACTATCATACAACAGGGCCCAGTCACCTACACAAAAGACTTTCTTTTTTACGAAGTTCTCGTGCCATCGAGCTCTTTGATCATGTACCAGCGAGGTTCTGTGATATGCATCCTGGCAGATCTCATCAAGCTCATTCAGTTGCATCAACCTCTGCTCTTGGGCTTTAGTTAGATTCATTCCCAATTGGGCGGCCATCCTAAATGTCTTCACTTGGAACTTGATGGGAAAAAGTGACTTGTTTTCCATAGACTAGCTCGTACGGGGTGTGTCCCGTCACATTTTTCCAAGTAATCCTATAAGCGCATAATTCTTCCACTAACTTGTCTGCCCATACCTTATGGTGCAGTTGAACAGTTTTTGTGAGGATGGACTCCAAGAATTTTTTTGTGGATTCCACTTGCCCATTAGCTTAAGGGTGGCAAGGGGTAGATTTACGGTGTTTAATCTGATACTGGTCAGTGAATGCCTTCACCAATTTTGACATGAATTGCATACCTTGGTCTGTGACAATATTTCACGGTACACTGGATCTCGTGAAGATGTCTTCGAAAAAAAACTCTACTATCGCCTTTTCCATGGAAAAAAAAATGCCTTTGCCTACACCCACTTGGTGACGTAATCAGTGCATACCAAAATGTACTTCTTCTTTTTCGACATCGGGGAGATGGGCCCTACAAAATCCAATGCCCACTTCTCAAATGGTTCAATGGCTATCTGAGCCTAAAGAGGCATCTCGTCGGAGGAAAATGGTCTCCCCATCCGCTGGCAAGCATCACAACTGGAGAAAAACTTGTTGGCATCTTTAAAGAGCGAGGGCTAATAATACCCAGTACGAAAAACCTTGTATGCGGTTCATTTTTCAGCAAAATTCCCCCTACAAGGTTTGTTGTGGGAGGCTCTCAAAACATCGTACATTTCATCTTCCCGTACACACCGCCTCATGATCATGTCTGGCCCTATGTAAAACAAGTCTCCCTTGATACAGGAGTAATTAGCACTGCGCTGCACAATGTTATGTTTTTCTCGGGCAGACATGCTCTGAGGTCATTTCCCTGACACCAAATAATTTGAAACGTTGACGAACCAAGGAGTGATGGCGAAAATGGCGAATAGTGGTTCATCTGGGAATTCATTGGGTATTGGAGTTGTCGTGCTTCCCTGTCCAATAATCAAACAAGACAAAAATTCATCTGCTATATTATCACTTCCACGCCTATCAATTATAGTTATATTAAATTCTTGTAAAATCAACAACCATCTAGTTATTCTACCATTAGTAATTGATTTATTCATTAACAACCTAATAGCAGAATGATCAGTATGGACGAAAGTCTCATAACCGGTAATGTAATGTCTAAAATTCCAAATAGCATGCACAACTACTAACAATTATTTCTCAGTGACTGTATAATTTAATTCAACGGGGGAAATATTTTTGCTAATAAAATAGATAGCATAAGGATAGTGATCTTCCCTTTGTCCCAAAAATACTCCTAGTGCAGTGTTTGAAGCACCAGTACATGTGTGAAATGGTAGGGACCAGTTCGGTCCTCTCAACACCGAAGCGGTAGACAATCTGTCCTTTAGTATCTGAAAGGCCTGTTGACAATTGACATTCCATACAAATTCAACATATTTAGTCAATAACTTAAATAATGGTGCTGCAATATTAGTAAAATTTTCGATAAAATGATGATAATAACCTGCATGGCCTAGGAAAATTCTTACCTCTTTTTGCGAACTAGGAATAGGAATATCTGAGACTACCTTGATCTTTTCCAGATCAAATTTAATTCCTTCTAATGACACATGATGACCCAGAACGATTCCCTTAGTTTGCATGATTATGCATTTATCACTGCTAAGGGCCAGGTTTGCTTCTTGACAACGAATCAACACTTTTTCTAAATTGGCCAAAGCAAGACCGAAATCATCTCCATAGACTGTGAAGTCATCCATATAGAACTCTACAAAGTCATGGACCAAATCAGAAAAAATGGCGAGTACAACTCTTTGAAACGTAGCTGGGGCATTATAAATACCAAAGGGGAGGACTCTATATGCATAGGTGCCCCAATGTAATGTTCCAAAATGGAAATCAACAGCTTTTACACCACTGAAGAAATCCTTTTGTCGGAAATATGAACAAGGCTATTTCAGAGATGGACTGAGAGGGCATTTACCGTATATATCACCTCTAAAAATAGGGTGAGAACCGGAGGCTACATGGCCCTTTCTCAGGCTCTGCCTATAGCTATGTAAATATATCTTCCTCAGGAAGATCTTGCTCAAAGGATGAGCTACAGCAACATCTGAAACTTCAATAATGAACAGAAGTGAAATAATACATCATATGATACAAGAAGAGTGCATAGCTTATTTATAAAGTGCAGCAACAAATATAGATACAAATCTTGAGGAAAAGACCTCTCAAGATAGACTAGGTCAGCCTCAATCAAGATTGTACATGGAAACTCAAGATTACACTGCTATACAATAATGCCCCAGCTATGTTTGCGCAGTTATATGAGGAGACTGAAATATGTAAAATTAAAATATAATGATATATCAATATCAGCTCAAGAAATGAGGGGGAGCAAGCTCTAACCCCTGAAAATAACTAACTAACAATCCTTAGAAGGATTGGCTGCAATACATTTACAAAATGATAAAATACAAAAATGCTGGAGTTGCAGTGTAGCTGCTGCAACTCAATAATAATACATGAATGAAGAAGGTAAATAATGCTGCAAACAATATTATGACCTCCTCTAATGATATTCTAAGTGAAAGGTTGTCCCTTTCACTGAAAATTACACTCTCCAATCCCCAAGGTGAATCCTCCTGCAATTGCCCTCTAAAAATAACGCCATAAGAGGGAGTGACTACATTGGGGCTGAGATGAAACACTTGGCCCTATGCCAAAATCTGCAATGAAGCTCTGGAAATGTCCTTTACTGATTTCTTAGAGAAAGAAGAAACTCCTCCTCTTCAAAATAGCTCCGGAAATGGGTGATGATGAATCCTCACTGCAGCACCAGCAACTCCAACGTTTCTGCCCAACATAATAACACAGTAGCTGAAGATGAATGCTTTGGCCTCAAACCAAGATGCGAGGGAGATGAAGAATAGTGCTTCCATGGCCTCCCAAGAAAGAGAAGGGAACTCCTAAATAGGAATCCCTCTTGTGCTGAGCAACACAAGCTATCTCAGTTGAACAACTGAAGAGAGCTCCAAAATCAAATTCTCAAGCATGAAATTAGCAATGGCTCTCCTTCACCTTTTTATGCAAGGAAGGCTTCCTTTCCATGGACCCCACCCATTAGGGTTTCTCTCATCCTCCATTTTCCCTCCATTCAAAACTGCGTAGTCTTCTTGTGCAAGCTTCCCCTCTTAGGCACGTTGTTGACTTGGTCAACCATGGTCTATTCTTCTTCCTTTTGGCCCTTTTCATACTAGGGATTGTCAAAATTAGCCATTTAAGTGACTCTTTTCACCTTAGGAGAGTTTATTTTGCTGCTACATGGGATCCCTTACCCATTTTATTCCTTTTATTAAAATAAAAGCGAAATTAATGTTCCAATTACTTTATTGAAAAATTTGGAACATTACAGTCCTCCCCTCCCAAATATTGCTTGCCCTCAAGCAAGTGCAATGGTAGAACTAAAAAGTAACCTCCCCTCAAGGCATGGAGTCTGAAATCTCCTCATGTAGATCCTCCATCCCCAAGCAATCAACCAAGAAAAATGAGTCACCCTCCAACTAGGCAACTCCTGAAGATACTCCTCCACCTTATGCTCATGTAGAAAAGGTGGGCTGAAATGCTAAACATGGTAAGCTTCATAGCCTACCCCACGCATTCCTCTTCTCCACTTATGATAAGTGTGGAGTGAAAGCTGAACTTGGGCTGCAATAGTGTTGCCTTCAAGAGGCAAGATGAAGTCTATATCCCCTAGGATCTCTCCTCCAACGCTGCAAATCAAGCTGGCCCAAATCATCTCATATGTGATGAGTTGGAATTCATCATCATATGGCATCCAAAAAATCATATGGTTCACCTCATGGAAAATAAAATGGCTGAACATGGTGACCATATCATCTCCCATACTCCCCTTGGAGCATGTGTTGCAAAAAGAATGGAGGTTTCTCTCCCAAAGGGCACATCCACCCAATGAGTCTATCCCTCCTCATGATACATATGGGGCTGCAACTGATATATGGCTGAAACATAATGGTCTTCAAGAGAAGCCCAAGACACCTCGTCAATCATACAAACCATGAAGTGCCTCCTCCAAAAATCCAAACTCTCCAGATATCTCCTCCCACATGAACGAAAGAGATGAAGCTTGGCAATCATGGGCTGCCCATTGTTTCTCCTAAAACATACAGTAGGAAAATTAGGGAGAATCACACTCCCAATGGGCATCTTCAATTTATTTCCCCCCTTCAAAATAGTGCTTCCTCTGAACAACGTTCCACTAGCAAAACATGGAAGCATAAACTTATGAGAGTAAGGAGGTGAAACATAGTTCTGTGCATGGAACCAATGTAGAGAATCATTGGCTTGCCTCAATATATGTTGCAAAAAGTGTCATTTTAGCCACTTTTTTGCTGCCACATTCATCCTGTAAGATGTGATCATGAAAACATATTTTGGTGCCAAAGGTGCACACCAAAACCCTTGTGGCTTTCCCCCACAATCCACTGCTAAAATATCCATCATATTTGCTGCAATAGACCATGAGCATAAAAAAACATAGTGTGCAAGAAGGAAATACCCTCCTTGATATAATATGCTTCTCATAAAAATAAGAGAGTGCCAAACATAAAGCAAATGATTACCTCTCTCATCATGTACTTGGGTCTTTGAGCTGAAATGGCTCAAGTGAAAACTCTCCCTCACTGCAACAGAGTAGGGAAGTGGTTGTGCCAACCATATCATCATCTCTTGGGCTATGCATCTAGACATATGCTGATATAAATCCATTAGGATGCCCTCCCAAGTGGACTCCTCCATCAGTAAATAGTGTGCATGAGAACGTATGGAAGAAGAATCCAAAGTTGCTGCATGTAGGTGTCTCTTCTTGTGCTTGTGAGTCAAATCCAAGAATATCAAAACATAGCAAGGGATGCTGCCATCCATTACTTCCTCAACCTCATCTCCTACATGCCTCCAAGACACATCAATTGTGAAGTGGTTTTGATAACACTTTAGCAAGTAATCCAAGCTCTCAAGTGACAGCGCTACTGGCCTTTGGAGTAGGGCCACTGTCATCTCAAAGCTCCCCTCTTTGACATGAATCTTGCCAAAGACTCCTCCCAACATGTTGCCGCAAATGTAGAACCCCTCCCATGAAGAAGGTGCTACTTGGGCATCCAATATCAAATAGAAATCCCCTTGCACCATGCTAGTGCCTCGTCTTGCTCCCGCAACATCCAAACAAAATCTGAGCAACAAGAATGTTTGCTGCTCCTCCTTACTACCACCATACCAAATGTGAGATGGGAACATGATGAATGGTGAAAAGAGTGCCATCCCATCATAATTCACCCATGCTCCTTTCTAATCCATGGTGTAAGTATCCTGCCATCTCCTCCTCCCTTCCAAACCCCATGAAAAGGTATAGGTCACATGTTGGCCAAACTCCCTCAAGAGAAACCAACACAACATGGCTTCTTGCTGCCCTATATCATAGATTTGAAAGAGTCTCACCATCCTCTTTCCTCCCATCCACATCCACTTAGCTCCCTGTGGATGCCTCCCATAATTTTGCATCTTGGTATTCCTCCAATGAGGTCTACCATCTCCCCAAAATAGATCTTCATCTTTGCATTTCATGGGGCATTGAAATGCAATCTCCTCCATGGTCCATATCTCAAACCCCAACCTCATGTGTGGTGCATGACTCATCAAGGGTGAATGAGAATGGTGGCACAACGCAGTAAGAGTCTCCTGCTCTAGACAATTAGCTTTCCATGACATGCAATCCCTCATGGCATGTATGGAATCAACAGGAAATGAAAACTCATGCATACCTTGGTAAAATGTAGAAGCAAGAACTAATTCTGCAACTGCGTAGTCTTCCTCCATTGAACATGAAGGCTGCTCCTCCAAGGTTGTGCCAGCGCTGGTATGTGCCCCTTCAACTGGTGGTGAGGGCTCCTCCCTCCTTTGGCCAAATCTTCTGATCAAGATCTGAGACAAATCAACAAGAGTAGAAACCTTTGCATGTCTCCCATGGCTAGACCACCAAGCCTCTGCTTCTCCCTTAAGGTGCAGTGCTACAATTTCTATAGCCTCTCTGTCTACTACAGGATATAGCAGGAATAAATCCTCTAGCTTCTTCACCCAAGCCTCTGCTGCACATGTGGGTGACTGTTACACAGTAATTTGTCACCGTCCCTGCAATCCCCATCCCGCACATTGGAGGGCTCATTCCGTGACCTGTGAGCAGTAACATGGCTTGAAATCACTTTCATGACATCCCTCTGAACAAGAGCTTTCATTGCCCTGAAGATATCTCCTTGTGAAAAACCCTAAAAATGGACCTTTTTGCATTGGCGCGGGCAGACAGTTCAGTACCTGCACCAATGGGGAAAATCCTTCAAACAGGTCGTGCCAATTGGCACTCTGTCCTAGAGTCGCACTCGCACCATCCAATTTAAGGAGTGTTTTAAAAAAATAAATGGCGGAAGTTTCATCCTAACCAATTCATGAACTGGTATCTATCTTGAGTTGGGAGGTTTGGCTTTGGATTTCCATGTAGAGGAAGTGGTTTGCCACCTCTCATGGAAGCTTCCTTGAGGATAGGGCCAATCCCATGATTATAGGGATCCCAACTCCCCTTCCTCCATCTATAAAAGCTTGTCCATCTCCATTGCAAGCTAGTCTTCAAGTTCCCAAAATTCCCAAGAGCCTTATGCTGCAAGA